>JALIZH010026061.1:0-152846 GCA_030522465.1 Rhipicephalus appendiculatus
GTATGAATTCGGATATGAACAAATCGGGTAGGTACATGCGCATCCACGCGTCGGTAATTTAGTGATATTGATCGACTGTTTAGACGACACTGTACCTTGTCTTAGAAGCTACGTGAATGGTGGATGACGAGGTCGTTTTCAAGCTCTGACCTGGTTTTGTCCAGGAAAGAACGTATATAAAGCTTTGTGATCTAATATACATTGTGATAGCCACACAACACAAAATTTTTTGAACAAGATTTATAGTGGACCCATTCACATACGTACATCTGTCGCCAAATGAACTCGACCGTCCCAAGAGATAAATAAGTTAATTGGAATTTTAAAAATGTGTCTTGCCTTGTGTGAACGAATTGTGCAGATATCGGGGTGTCCAGCGCGAAGATATTACAGAAACGAAATGCGCCACATAACATCATTATTTCCACGTAAAGCCGAGTGACTGGCGGAATCGTGAGAATCGTGGCACGTTCTTTGACGGCCACTTAAGCCAACGTGCTTGTGGATGATTCCAAAGCGAATTATCGAGGATAGCAAGGCCGCTAGGACATTGTGTCTACCTTATTCCACTTACGAATAACTCGTCATGCAATTACTACAAGTTTCCGTATATTTCAGTCAGTATTTTAAACAACACAGAAGTTCAGCGGAAGATGGAGCCTTGAAGAGATGACGAAATTCTTGAACAGGGACTGTCGCTGGAGCCGACCTTTCGACAAGTGGACTTGTCTCCGTCAAGGCAGCAACTGCTTTGACGAAGGTAAATCCACTTGTCAGAACGTTGGCTCCACGACATTCCCTGTTCAAGAATTTCTTATCGATTCAGTATAATAATCTTATGCTCTGGAAGACAAAAATACATGTAGTATCAACCACAGAGGGCAGCCTGTCGAGCGTTGTAACCACCAACCATAACATAAACGAGCATCATTGCGCAGTATGACAGCAATGGAGCAATGTTGCATGGGCCAGTGCGTACGTCTCGAAGCTTTTGAAAATCGTTCTGCGACGCTGACGTAGCGCCCTCTCAATATGTTCTTTTTCAGGGAGACAATGCGATGGGCATCGTAGTAAGTAGTGTTTTGATAACTTCACCAGCTCTCACTGATTTGCACAAATGCCACAGTTTAGCACGTGGTACAAATGACTAGCCCACTTGTACGAGCATGTTTTCTCGCTCTTTTCAACTCCGGCGTGTACATCTGTAGCACAGTTTATTTACTAGATAATGGCAGACGTGCACAGACGTTCGCCGTATATTTTGTGCGTGTGTATGTGAAGCTTGCTGCACTACTACGGAGTGCTTGCACTCGGACGACGGCACAAGAGGATGTGCCCTCGTGTTCGTTGTTCTGTACGAGTGTTTAAACTTTATAGACCCATGAAGTTAGCGTTTGTTGGTGCTTGACAAACACCGCTGACAGTAGAAGTGCATCGAGTTTTCTGCTAGACTTTCATAGTTCAGTGGCCACATTGGCTACAGATGCACTAGAGATCGATTTGTCTAAAGCTGTTCTCTAGACACCGGTCTAGCGACCGAGCTGTGTATTCGTGAGTAGGAATACAGGTTTGTAAAATAGGAAAGGAGCCACCTAATTTCGTAGGCTTTAAAAAGGATGCTGAATGTATGTACATGAAATTAATAAATGTGGACACGTTCAAAGCAGAGACACGAAATGGTTAAGCAAAAGACGGAGATTTAGAAAATACGCGTACAAGTTTTTTGCATAAACATGGATAGAACACGACAAATATGATACACAACATCGCTCAATATTCCTTCAGAAGTTTCGCGATGATATGCGGAGAGGAGTGCTACTTTCGTAATGTGTCCCAAATTGGAGTTTTTCGAGGTCTGTGCTTCAATTGTGCTACTGAGCAGCACACAGTTCCCTTCAAGAACACATCACGCAGAAGCTAGTTTCTGGCTTATAACTTATTTAGGGTAGGAGTTGCTACTATGTTTCGCGAGTCAGTTAAGTGGGGAACGCATCTCACGTGCCATCGGCATGCCCCATCCTGACATCTGTACCTTTATTTCACGCTCTGCAGCTGCCACACTATATTCGTGGCCGAAAAATGTGTCCCGCGGCCATCGCATCACTGCGGTGGCTGGTGTCTATATCATTAATAACACACTCACCATGCACCGTAGAAAGCTTGCACAAAGCGAGCCGGAAACAGGTTCGCATACTGCGTAAAATATTGGATGAGTGAGCGAGCGAGTGAGTCATTTATTGGGGCTCCCACCGTAATTCTGTAAATGTGTTATTTTTGCAATAGGGTACGCATTTGGGCTGGTTGGTTCATGATTTCCAGTGCTGTTTTCTACTGGTGTTATTTTTGTTTCTCTTCCTTTTTTTTTCTTTTTTCTTTTTTTGGAATGAAAAGCCTAGACTTCGCGAATCCTTGACTCTAATGGCTCTTATATGGTTTCCTGAAACATCCCCAGCTATCGTACCAGCATCCCCAGTTATCGTACCAGCTACCGTGCCACAGCACCTGCCATTCTTGAACTTACCGTTCCTTCTTTTTTCGCAGATTCGAAAGCTGCGATTCTCAGCGGACATTGGAACATAGTATGCCTTTTAGGAGTCTCCGCGAAGCTGAGAGCACTCCCACTCTTCGTCTTTGTCGCGTTTTGGTTTTGCCACTGTGGTGACCCAGTGTCTATGACGTTCTGCTGCTATGCGCTTCATCGTGGGCTTGCTCCCACTGCGACACTGCCATTGTATTCTTGCATGCTGGATGGTTGCAGCAAACTTTAGACGGTCGAACGAACGGAAGAGACACGAGGTCACTACTGGCCCTTTCGTTCATCAGTCTGGAGTTCGCTGCAACCACTCAACATGCAGGAATACCAACTAGCCTGTATGCAAGCTATTGTAGTTGTATTCCGATGCGGTTTGACGGGTGCGCGTTACCAAATTACACATGGTCATATTAGCGTGTGTGTGGCTTTATGTGTTCAAAGCGTAGAACCAATGAACAGGTCAACGTTTTTTCCCTGTTTCTTTTTTTTAGCGTTGTTACGTCAAGCGCCTGCGCATGGAGTTGAAGCAGCTCTACTGCCTTTTGGTGAGAGCGCATAAATTTCTGCAAAATGTCGGTTGCGAGAGGCCCCACTTTTGTGCGGTCGGGTACACCGAACGACCAGGCAAAATTTTGTGAATTCAATACTTCACTTGTCTTGCTTACAATTACTTCTTCAGTATTGCAGCTAATAACAATGACCGAGAAATGCATTCATCCTAACAGCTATTATTGCTAGGAATAATTTTGAATGGTCAGTGATATAAACTGTTGTTCTGAACGTAGCCAACAGTTGCAGTCGTATAGGTGATTCAGTTCAATTTCAATTCAATTTAATGTTTATTTTTCTTTCTAAGAAAGAGAGCAGCTGTCACAAAAAGCTACTGCATTGAGCAGCTAGACGAAGTGACAGCTCCCTTAAGTGTTGTCCGTTTCGATCTGTGTTGCTTTTTTAATTCACGACCCTATTCGGCGAACAAATATAATTACCCACGCTGTTGGTGGCGTCCGCGAGCGATGCATCATTCTTGAATCAGCCTTCACTCTCGCTCGCAAACACACCAGTTTCAAGGCGACGAAATAATGGCTTTTGTGCCGATTCGCGTTTCGCATTCATAGATGTTGCTGATAAGAGAAGACCTGGTCATATTTAATTGTAATTTCACTAATGTGGCTCTGTGGCCCGATTAATTGGTATAGCATAGTAGTGAATTTCAATGCAGAAAGATACAGGGACACACCGCTCTCGTCCCTCCTTTCGCTTCTATTGTGTTTGTGTCTTTCTGCAAAACGATTATCCACTTAGCTGTAGTTTCTCCCCGGAGGGCCAACAGTAATTCTAAAGCAATGGTTTTAAAACACACATGTAAGCATGCACGCAACTACCTAACGACAATAACAAGCGAATATTTCAAAGGAAACATAGTCAACTTGTGTCCCTGCATTGTTATCACTTTGAGTAGTGAACATATTTAGACCTCGCATAATCAAGGTGGCAGTTTCCACTGCCAGGTAACGCCATAGTTGCAGCTCTAGATTGGAATACTAGGCTGCTGTATGTTACGGAGCGGCGCTCAGTGCACCGTAGAACCTTAGTATTCCTACAAGGCAGCCTATGTACACATTACCTTCGGACATAAGTACTGAGTTTTCGTTCAGCCCCATAAAAGTTTTGTTTTCATACAGCAATAGAAGGCAAGTAACTCGATTCAGGGCAAAGCGTATAACGCCGAAGAAAAGCTAGCGCCGATACATGAACGGGGTTTATTCCATTAAGTTGAGAATGCAGCAACACAGTGTTAAGTCAAGGTCAAGGTTCAACAGCCCATTTCAAGACGGAAAAACTACATTGAGAAAAATTATTGAAACATTTTAAATGTTACTCTCTTCTGCTAATGCAAAATTGTTGATACTCATCGCATTCTTAAGTATTGGTTTTAAAAGGCTATCGGTCGTCCAAGTGACGTTACGATGTGTGAAAGCCTTCTCTTATCGACGAGGTGCTATGCATTCATGCTTTCGATTTCCGCATTTAAGATTCCGTTATCGCTAGAATTCTGCACGGTATTAGTCTTCTAATAAATTGTTAAGTACTGTGGATTGTGTGTTACGGTGCAGCGTTATGATTTCACTTTGCAGAAAGCCAACGAGTTATCGCATAATCCCGGTTTGAACGTCGCGCCGACGGCAGCTCCACAATCTTCAACCCTTGCGCCACTGATTCGGTGGCCAAGTCGGAGGCCGTACCGCCAGGTCTTCTACGCGGACAACGCATCCGATTTCGGCGACGACGAAGATCAGCCTAATCGCGCGAAGACCATGTCCGACGAATACGAGCTCCATCCCGACGGCCACCGCCCGTACCGTCGCCCGGATCCAAGAGACAAAGACTCGGGAGAGAGCAGCGCGCCACCGGGGGAGAACGACTATGGTGACGAGATTGACAGATGGCGAGAGAACTACTGGAAGAAGCGCCGCTACGTTTATACTGATGACAACGTCGACGATATGGACGACGCCGATGGTGAGCAGCAGCAGCAGAACGGCCGCCCGCCGCGCCGGCAGGAGAACGGTCGCAAGACCGAAGGGTCTCCCGATTCGGAAGACGCGAATGACAGTGGCGAGGAGCCTCAAGAGAGCCGACCGTACCGTCGACGTGGTCCGTCAGGGAATGCCGCGGATGACGGTCGTAGGGGGGTGCCACAGGGAGACTACGATGCAGACCAAGGCGATGTCCTGGACAATAGTCATGGAAAGAGAACGAGAGGATCGCAAGGAGATTACGATGCTGACGAAGGAGAGGCCTCGGCCCGAAGTTTCGGGAAGAGAACGAAAGAAAGAACAAGAGACGGCGAAGATGACCAAGAAGAGGTCACAACCAATGGTCGCAGAAAAAATGACAATGCCCGAACAAGGAGATGCGGTGTATAACAATCGTAGAACGAGAACAAGAGGGCGACCAGGGGACTACGAAGAAGGACCGAGGGTAGAGATTCGGTTGGTAGTAGGCGAAGGAGAACTAGAAGACCACAAGGAGGCTACGGTTCTAGCCAAAGGGAGGGCCTGGACAACAGTCGCAGAAAGAAGGCCAGAGGACCACCTCGAGACTACGACGTTGGCCGAGGGGTCCCGGCCAGTTTTCCCAGGAGAACGGCAAGAGGACCGCCTGAAGACTACGAAGAAGACCAAGAAGGTGTCCCAGGCCGATGATCGCAGAAGAAGAACAAGAGGACCACGAGAAGGGTACAACGATAATAGAGAAGAGGCCTTGGAAAACAAGTTACGGGAAGAGGCGAGAAGGCCCACGAGATTACGACGCTGACCCGGGTGGTGTCCCTGACAACTGGCGCGGAGGAAGGGCAAGAGGACCACAAGGAAGCTATGACGTTGACCAGGGAGCGGCAATGTCCAATGGTCGCAGAAGGACAAGATTACCGCGTGGAAACTACGAGGATGACCAAGATTCCTCACGCGATTGGTCTGCAGAAAAAGAGCACGATCAAACGCCGTCACATATAAGCGAAAGTGGTGCCGAACGCCACTATGCTAAAGATTATGAAAATGATGTCGAAGAGCCCATCTCAACTGCGTACGCAGGTTCAAACAGGCGTGCAAAAACAGAAAGCAGAGATGACCGCGCAAGGGAGCTCGCAGCGGCCGACGTGAATGGTGAGTGTGAGGCCTGGACGGGATTCAGAAGATATTTGTGATATATGTTTATGAAGAAGTCGCTTATTTCGCTCCCCATCACCTTAAGGTGGGTGGTGGTTTGGGCTAATTCGCTTGTCCATAGCACTGAGTGGTGCAGCGCGTACCAAGGGGACAAAGAAACGGCGAGGACAAGCGCTGTTTGCCAAATGAAATTACAGATGGTAGTTCACACTTTTTCTTTTCAGGTTGTTTAATTTCAGACACAAAGTGAGTCTTGGATGGCAAGGCTAAAGGCAGAACATTGTCTTCCTGACTAATGCCTTGTCACCCATGCATTGCTCGTTTCTTCGTCCCTGTGTCGTGTTACGCGCTGGACCTTTCAGTATAGTCACATCAACGTCCACAAACCTTCTATGTAGCATAGTAGGCAGCGAGGCTGCCACTTTGGCCGCAACATTTGGGCGTTATCATGGCGGCCTTATTGAGGTTCACTATTGATAATGAAATAAGGATTATAGTTACACACACGCTACTCGCATTGTTAGGTCACTGGAATGGTAGCTCCATCGGTCGCTACTACGATAAAAAATATCACTCTAGAAACCAAGACATTGCCCATGACGCGCCGTGGCAGATCGTGTCGTACGGCCGTTACTAACAGAATTACTGTACATCCACAAATCTAGTAACTCTAATTGCTAAAAAAAAAAAAAAACGCCGTCTTTGATATCAACACACACTCGCATTTATTTGCCTTGGGGCGAGAAGTGTTTCTTGAAGAGAGTGGTGGCTGGCAGTCGCAGCAAAATTTATTATTATTATTAACTAAAAAAGAAAACACTGGAAAGGTGGCTGGTGGGGCTCTTGGTCTAGAGGCCGTTATCTAAGATGATACTTTCGGCGACAGTGTCACTTTGCGTGACGTAGAGTTTAACGTGCCCGTCCAACCGAAACAACTACATGCCCGTGACGTCATTGTTGCAATGACCGTCGCTGTTTTCGTGCATCTCAGAACGGAAAAATGGACGCACTGTACGAGCGCGGAGCAGCCCGAGTGTGCCATTTTCATTGCTCTTTATTACTCTCGCTTGTTAGTTGGCGCTATGGAATGATGGGTAGCAAGACTGTCTTTCCTTTTCATTCGGCTCATTCTATATTAGTAAAAAGAGCAATAGCTCGTTAATGCTTACAAAACGCTCTTCTTAAATCGTGCGTACGCCGATGTTCCACAAGTATTTTAATCAGGCCCACCACCTTCAGGAGTCGGGGCACATGTCGGCATTGCTTGCGTCTGTGGCTGAAGTACTGTTGAAGTGCTCTAAAAACTTGCGCAGCCTCTGGCAATGACAATACTCGCACTCGGCCCAAAATACCACTCGTCACCCCATACGTCCACACCGTTTCACGCAACCTTAGAAAACTTGGCCGAAAACCTGGTGTGGACGTTATCTTTTCTGCATTTATGTAGTTGTTTGCACTCTGCGAGGGAATAAAAAAAGGTAGCGAAGTGGCACAAAGCACAAAGTAGCACAAGCAAAGTAAGAAAGAGTAACAAAGGGCAACGAAAGAGTAATCAAGTAAAGGAATTGTGCTTGATTACGTAATCAAGTAAGGGAATCGTGCTTAATTACGTACAGGCAACCCGGCGTCACGTGCACGGAGCGTGTGGTATATTTCATCCCGCTGACATGTGAGAGGGTGCACGTTGGACAGACGGGCAGATGCCTGAATACGAGGCTTACTGAGCAGAACTAGCACTGCTCAAGGAAAGACAGTGGCCACCATGCCTTCCATTGCAGGGAACTGTGGCTGCGTACATGTGTTGAGTGATACGAAGCTGGTGCACAAGGAAGAAAGCAAGCTGAGACGGGAAATTATATCAAAGTGCAAGGAAGATTGCATCAGGTGGCCTTCGGTTACAGTATCGGATAAGGAAAAGAGTCTTTTTTTTCCCTTTTTTTTTAGAGTACCGAACGTGGCTTATAGAAAATGATTTGTGTATGTTCCTTCTTTGCTCATGCGTGATGATTTACTCTATATCTGAATCGATAATGCAACCTGTAAAATTTAATTTATGGTCAAGCGATCCAACGCATGCGTTAAAGAGAGTACACAACCTTGTTTGACAGCAGTAAACGGCGGTTGAAGTTCAGTGCTTACGCCTATGTCCTCCTTAATGTGTCCGTGTTGTCGTTGTTTTTGACGCGCGCTGGAGCAAGCTATATCAGCGTTACACAAAATAACGTGTGAATTGCTCTGCAGCCAGAGTACCTCTCAGGAGGTGGGATGTATGAAAGATGTGAAGGAAAAGGAGGTTATGGAATGTACTGTTCTGCAGTTCTCGCACTGCAGTTGTGCGGCAGGTGCTTACTTCGATTTTAATCGGGCCAGCTTCATTTCCTCATTTCCCTGCTTCGGCACTGTCAATTTCTGCGCTACAAGTTGCTCTCACACAACTGGATTGCGGTGTGCACCCAGGGGCTCTGTATGCCATGGCGAAAAAAAATTTCGGGGGGGGGGGGGGGGGGGGCACGTGCCCGGTGTGCCACCCCCTGGCTACGCCACTGTGTGCACCTGACCCTGGTCAGTGATCGCGGAAGGCCATTTTCCTCTGCCCCGTGGGCTCACGGTTTGAGGTCGCTTTAGTTGTTGAAAATCCCTGATCGTCTCTTGCTGACATGCGCCCAAGTGTGTACTTAAGTCTGAAACACGCAACGAACTTTAGTGAAGTATCACTGGAAACATTTGAATGCAAATCATTTTACGAGATCTTAATGCCAAAAATGGGGAGCACTAAAAACAGGGACAAAGAAGAAAAAACGCCGATTCAGGCGGACAAACAGCCGAAATGGCTGTTTTCCTACATTTCATGAGACTTCAGCCGGGATTTTCGAAACAGTTTTTCGATTCACCTAAAAAAGATCGCATTCAAGTCCGAAGCGGGGGGGGGGGGGGGGGGGGGGGGGGGCACATACCAGTAATGTGATGGACCCAATAACTTTCATATAGAATAACTGCATGTAAGAAGCAGAAATATAACTAGAATGGTCTGTATCTGTGCTAGAGTTTGTGATCTTGTATGTTGAGTGGTTGCAGCAAAATTAGACTCGCGGACGAAGGAAAGAAGACAGCTTGGACTTAGTTACAGCGCAACACTAGCCAAGGGCAAACAGAAGAAACAAACAACACCGCACGAGCAACACACAGCGCCGTGTTCTTCGTTCCTTCGTTTTGTCCCTTGTCTAGTGTTGCGCTGTAACCAAGTTCAAGATGAATCCAAGCCAACTGGCCCAACTTGCCGTCTTGCTGAAAGAAGACAGCGCTGCGTTCGTGTTTTTTTCCTTCGTCCGTACCTTTAATTGTTGCCGCAACCACTAAGCATGCAGGAAATAATATACATAATCAATTTTTCAAGAAATATAATGAGGAAGTTCATACGAACTTGGAGCGAGAGGCCTCTGGACGTATAATACAAGCAGTGACCTATGTTGACCAGGTTTTCGATTCCGCTGCCTATTCGTTCTTATAAAGATATGGTAAAGCTTTGAGTGTTTACAGCTGTATATATGCCTCTCTCCATTGAAAGCTATGAGCGGTAAAAGTGTTTCACCTCTACCGCGCAAAGCTTTCAATGGAGTTCATCGCGAGTGCGCCTGCGGACCACTTTCACGGTAACCTACCTTGGTTCAGAAATCAGGCATTAAATATATGCTAAAATCACTAAAGGCCCGTTTTACTACCTTGACCGTTCAGTGCTTACGCCTGTAACTTTGACACTATTTCATTGGTGTGCTTTGACAGCAGAACAGTCACCGTATTTTTCCTGATTATAGGTTGAGCCATTTTATCTAAATTTGACAACCGAAGCTGAAGGGGGGGGGGGGGAGGGGTCGACTTACAATCGAAACTGAAAGCAGTTTCGGTTATCAAGTCGAAAGTCGACTCACGATCAAAACTAAAACAAGTGAGAAATCAGGTACGCGGTTTACATTGCGGCTTTACCTGTAACACATGCCGTATTTTCTCGTGTATAGCCGACCCCCCTCAGCAACGATTGGCGGAAAATTTCGTAAAAATGGTCTCTACATGTTCCTTTGTGCAAAGCCACCTTTGCACACAGGAACTTGACTTTGTTTTCTTCAGCGTCATCGTAAATAAGTTTCCCTTAAAAAAATGGGCTCGCGCTTTCTTCTTTTTTTTGCCGCATGATTTTAGGGGTTTCGTCCGACAATCGAGTAGACTTACAATCATGCAAATACGGTATATTCCTTTTCTTCTTCTTCTTCCCAGAGGAGCTAGACAACAAGCCCCGTTTAGGAGAGAGAAGTCACGCACAAGGAATTGACACGTTGGCAGAGGGCAAGGGCGACGGAGTTCTTCGACACAAGCGCGCGAGGAGACGTGGAAAGAACCAGAACAAACTGGGCGACACGCTTCTCGACACGACACGTACCAGGGAAGCCGCGAGACTGCAGACGACTGCGGGCGGTTTCGAGGATTTCATAAATTTCGATGATGACGACTTCACAGGGGAGGAGGAGCCATCGGAGGCAAGTGAAGCTGGTGGCGAGCAGAGCAATGACAAAGGCCACGAGGATGGCAAAGCGCGAAGCAAGAGGCAGTCTGAAGAACACCCTGCTTTGTTTGACTTGCTGAAAATTCCTTAGAGCAGGCCACGTGGAATGCCAAGAAATACGTTATACGTTGCTATACGGTGACTGGAACCGTGTAAACGTCGTTCGATGTAGCTTTCGTTACCGTCCAAAGCGAATGAGAGAGAATAAGCTAAGGGGAATATAATGTGGCAATAAAGAACAATGGTAGCCACAGCGGGTTGTCTTCGTTTTAATTGCAACCGTTATCATGAGCATCCTCAGCTTATTTAATGCCTACTCATGTTAACGATGTTTAGAATCAGCCGAACGGGCTCTCTTATCAAGCCTTCAACTACGCGCTGGCCGAGGAGGTAGCCATAGCGCTTGCCGACTCGGACCACACCGGCCAGGGCAGGGCAGGCTGCTATAGCACTGGTCGTGGCGACTACCAGGCGCACGCGCATTTTCACTGACTCCAGGGGTGCTACACGAGCGTTCTTGAGTGGATCAGTCTGTGAGCAGGCGGCGCATATTCTTACCAATAGTCCCAAATGCGCAGAAATCGTCACCCACATCACCGGGTTTCCTGCCCACATGTGCAAGGATCCCCAATACCAATGCCCATTCCCGCGCACACGAACTGTCCCACCGTGACGGGCAATTGGCCTCTAATTTGGAAGAGGGTATCCGGCAGCTCGATCCACTCCTAGCGTTTAATGAAATTTGTAAGCACTTTGAAGCGAGCCGTTGGGTATTTGGACCCCTCACGTAAAGACATTGTTTGGGCTCCCGGCCATCAGGGCTTTTGGGGTAACGAGGCGGCGGACGCGGCTGCCCGCGCGCCTGAAAACCAGGCATCTCGCCCAGGCTTTTCTCGCTCAGAGACTAGGGAACTCCTTCTGTGATTGAAAGAAATTTTGGTGTACTATTGCGAACACCATCGGCTTTTGCCGGTTCTTGTTATGGGGCCTGAGTATGGTCCATGAACGAACGTTAGGGCCGCCTGCAGATTAACACCTTGTTTTGCAGTAGTCAAACATATTGACCCGGAAGTTAATGGGCGATGCCCTCACTGCTCGGATGTCTCCGATAACTTTCACATAGTGTGGGCATGTCAGGATCAATCATTCCCTTCCCCATAAGCCTTCTCCCACTAGAGAGGCATGGCAGGCAGCCCTACACAATTGCTCGGGGCTGGGGTCAAAAAAGGGTTCTAGTCCAACTGGCGTGGGTAGCAGCCTTGTCCGGCGGGGTCCCACAATAAGGGCTCCCCGCATGTAAAGGGCCATTTTGGGCCTGCGAATTCTCCCTCTATCAAATAAAAGTTTTGCACAGACACACGCACACTCCTGCGCCTACCCAAAATTCTAGCGATGAAGACTCCTTTAACACGAGGTGTCGCTGGATCCAACGTTTCCACAAGCGCTTGTCTTCTTCCGGCCAGCAACTCCTTCAAGTTACTGCCTTGAAGAGGGGTCAGAACCTTGGCTCAATGAACATCTCGTGTTCAAGGAGTTCTTCAAGATTCTACATTCCCTTGAAGCTCTGTCTTCCAAGATTCCTAATCATTTTGCGACCGCCTCAGACGGGTGTGCCACTATTTCGACCCCACCAGCTTGCGGCCGCCGTGGTAAGGAATCGAACCCACGTCCTTCACGCTTAGCGGTGCTGCATCTTAGCCGCCAACACGGTGTAAGATAAATTATTTTTCTTACACCATGGCCGTTAAGCATGGCGGATATGGCGAGATTTGAAACAGTGACGATGATCGCGGCCGTTTCTACACTCCTATAGGAGTCAGCAATAACCTATCTCATGCATTACCATTGCATAAAAGTTCTTAGTTTCGTCTGATCAATGTGCGTCTCTTGAAGTGCACACTGAAAGGAAATACAATGAGCACTGGCTGCCACACTTTCTATTAGTCTCTTCAAGTAAATGGCTTTCAAAAATATCCGCTTTTGTAGCCAGTACATCGTTCCAGTCTATAACCTAGCGCTTGTGTTTTACGTGGAGTTACGGCTTTCAGGGCACTACGCGAAACAAATAGACCCTTAGATACTGCAATAGCCGAGTTCAGACCACGAACTACGCTTGAAATCGCTCGCACCTGTGCCTCCTATTTTTCTTACAACACAACTACGCTTGACTGCACACGAAGTGGATGAATGGTGTTCCTTCTAAGGTCCTAGTACAGATGCTGGCCAACGAAAAAAGGAACAGCCAGAAACTCGTAAACGAAAGCCGTTTTCATCGTATCACGCCAGCAGAGACGGACGCACCCGCCGCTTCCAAGATATTACAAAGTGCTCAGTAGGCGTGGACGTGCGTCTTAACAAAGGAACAGCGGCTTACATGGGAGCACTCCATTTACAAGGCGCAAGCTGAGGAAACGAAGGGATGTTCCGAAGTGTAAGGTGAGTCTTACTGCCTGCCACAGGCCTTACTGAAAGCGCTGGTTGTAATTGAGTAAGTTCCTAAGCCGAGTTTGGCCATTACTAGATGTCCTGCAGACAGGAGGATGCATTCACAAAGTTAAAGTTCTGAAAAAACTGAATTGGTGACCTGCTGTAGTCGCCAATACATTCTTTATTATTTATTCTTTATATCTATTCTGTCATTAGTACGGCTTGGTAAGCAAAGGTCCCCGTCTTGCAATACAGAAGGAAAGTCAATAATTAACGGCCACTCCAGCATCGTACTTCTGAATTGCTGACGACAATAGGAATTGTCAAGCTTAATTTAAAATCTATCCTTTATTTTGCCGCGAGTTCATTTCTCTGCTCCTCGCGTTAAAGGGACACAGCATGCAAACACGGACGCAAGAGAGAAATCAACAGTCCCAAAACACTGACTTGTCCTTTACGTTCTACGTTTTTAGTTGGTACGTATTTTTGTTAAAACGACGCACTTGTATTTTAGCATGAATACGTACCAACTAGCTCAAATTTTTGTTATTCTAAGCTTTATTTCAAATCTCTGGTTTTCCTGCATCGTTGACGATAACCACAGCAATCTCTTGTCGACTTTTGCATTCGAGCAGGGGTTTCTTTCTTTCTTTCTTTCTTTCTTTCTTTCTTTCTTTCTTTCTTTCTTTCTTTCTTTCTTTCTTTCTTTCTTTCTTTCTTTCTTTCTTTCTTTCTTTCTTTCTTTCTTTCTTTCTTTCTTTCTTTCTTTCTTTCTTTCTTTGTTGGTTTAAACCTCCGGATGGGCGGAGCCTCATATGCGCACCACCCTTCCTTCGTAGTGGCATTTATTTGTTCGTTTATAAGAGGATGCTGTTGTCTGTTTTTCATGGACTTGGGAACGATGGTTAACATGTCGAATACATACATGTATTCTTCATTCAGACAGTAATAAACGAACACGAAAACTATATTTGTCTTGTTAGAAGGCTTGTGAGGGCACTAATGCCTCAGGGTATGTTACCCATTTCGTATACACGCATCAATCAGTCCAAAAAAAGTTTAATGTGACGCGAATCTTGAAACATCCGCACAAAAAAAACATCGAGTGTGCAAGAGATATACGCCATATTCGTCTTAATATGCCACCTGGATATCTGCAGCAGCGTATAATACGAGCATACAAAGCCTGACATGACGCAGTACAGACAGAAGCGTAATAAAATAAAAAAAAACGAACACTCGCACATTGATCAAAAAGCAGGCACCCCCCCTTTTTTTTCATATCGAATACGAAAGGAGCAATGAAACAGGGTAAGCGAATAAAAACACTAAGCTGCACGCATGTCAAGTATTAACTCGAGAGCGTTAAAGAGCTCGTATCGCAAAAATTCCAGTTTCGGTGTCGGCGTCGTTGGTTGTGAGTGAAAAATCAGCGTTGTATGCCGGAATAAAGGATTCGAAAAGCATGTCTCAGCTCCGAGGATACAACAGTGTGCAACTCTGGCGTGTATTTAAATTCCACCAATACTGTCACGCTCGAGACGGGAACAAGTGGGAGAGGAGGAAAGGATGAAGGCCACCGTTTACTGGAGAACCTTGAGAGCTTTTTGCTGCTGGAATCCATGGGAGTGAAAAATCGAGAAATACGCAAACAAAATATTCGGTTCCAGCGAGAATGGAACACAGGCCTTCCGCGTCGCGGAAAAGTGTTCTACCACAAAGCGACGCCATTGCTTCAATCCGCTCTGAAAATAAACAACAACAAAAAAACACTATATGAATGTCCTGCAGCGGGAAAGGTCTTCTAAACTCATGAAATATTGCGTTGCAGAAGCGTAAAATCGCGCCAATCGTCTAAAATTGTCAATTGCGCAACGAGGGGTGTTTTCAAGGCCCATCCGTTGCAGAAAGTTCCGCCATACTTAATTATCATCAGCAGCAAAAGCATCGACAAAGTGGGCAGCTGCACAGGTTCATGTGTTGCCTTACAGACGCGTATTGCGGGCCCTTCGTCGATTCGCAAAAAGAGTAATTATGGCGCGGTTGGCACTTCGTGACTCAGCTTGCGGTAGTATAGTTTGAAACCGCCAATTTTACGCGCACAGTCGTTCGTTTCCTTGCGGCATGTTTGAGGCATCCATCGAAGTGGAAGGTTCCGGGAATTCCGACCATCTGGTGTTCCATAACATGCACTCACTGACTTCACAGAGTGCACGGGCATCTAGCATTTTGCCTCCATCGAAATGCGACCGCCGCGGCCGGAATCGAACCCGCGACCTTTGGGACAGCAGCCGAGCAAGCACAACCAATAAAGGAGGGGAAGAAGAAAATAACACTATAAGACATTAAAGACAAGGAAGAAGGGTGCTGCAAGTCAAACTGATCATTAAGGCGAGAGCCTTAGATGCATCGTCAAACGCGAAAATTGATCATCGGCACCCACATCGGCGGCGTCAGCGCGAGTGACGCAAAAATCATGACGCGATAGCTTCACCATATGACGTCATAATGACTTTACAGATTGCCAAAAGTTGTTGCGACATCATGACTTCATGTCACGTGATAACCTCATCGCATGACGGTGTCGCGTGGTCAAAAGGCGGCTGATCACGGAGGCAGTGCGAAACCAGGTGAGGTGCAGAACATAGTTTCCTGATAACACACTAGAGGGAAATCTGGCGCGAGTGTCGATGGGAGCTGCAACGCATGGAGCTTAAGCCAGCATTGGAATGATGGGTAGTACATGGATTTGTCAAAGCTTAGTTCTTTCGGCTCCGTTTGTCTTCGTGTGGCCTGCAGCCGCTTTGCCGCGAGACGAAGTTCAGCAAACGTTCAGCATTTCTAGTTCTCCACCTTGACTTGTTTAGGCCCACCAATTCAAATCGGGTCTTGAAGTTCACAACGATCCATTCTTTTATCGGAAACAAACGCCAGAACGCAACAATAAAGCAAGCCGCAAGTGCGTTCGAAGCTGGAAGCACGAGGATTAGGCAAGTCCGTGTGCTATGTACTACCCATGATTTTTATGATGGCAGAATGATCGCGGCGCCAGAGTTCCCTCCACTAAATACTGTAGGAAACTATGGTGCAGATAGCTTCCAATGTCTCCAATCTCGGAGGCAGTGCAAAAAAAGGTAAGGTGCAAAAATATTTTGGAAAGGAGCAGAGGAGGATCAATACATCGACAGAGAGTTGGGAAAAAAAGATGGCTTTCGCTTCCGACTAGTCCTAAGCGGATGCATAAGAGGCCCTTTGAGTTTTGCGCAACATCTGCGAATTACTTTTCACCCATGGCTGTGTGAACATCAGCATATTGAAAAGAGGTGAATTGAATCTTCATGTTCATGTGTAGTACATGAACGATTGCTGGGGTAAAAGCTGCACTAAAGCAGCTTGACTAGCTCCCACTGCCTACAAAAGGGGCGAAGAAGCAGTGACATATAAATAAGAAAAGAAAATAAGGATGATGTAGTGAACATGACACTGCGAGTCACAAGTACAGTAATCAGAATGTTACATATACCACGGCCGCTGGATCATAGCGCACACGGTGCGGCCTGTTTCGTGGAGCCGCCGAGCGTTGGCGAGGAAGGGAGAGCGTTGTTGACAGTTCCGTCCGCAACTTTCGAGGGGGGCGCTAGTAGTGGGTGATCGTCTAGGGTTCCTCGATGAGGGGAGCGCGCGCATCGAGGAACCCTAGTGATCGTCCGACGAGGCGCGCTACTAGGAGCGCGCCTTTTTCTTTGTTTTTTAACACCGCGGAACGAGGTTACGGACTTCAAACAACGATAGTCGCGCGCCTTTGTTTATTTTTGCTCAGCGGAGTGAAGTTAGGAGCTTGTAACAACGATAGTCGTATTTAATCTGATGTGTTGTGCCTCCTACAAACTGAAACGTAGGCCATCTGGGTAGTTATAGCGGCAGCATGCCGAAGAACTGCTCCGTTCCACTGTGCACGTCGAACGCAAAGAAAAATCCCGATTTGGCCTACCATGAATTTCCGTCAGATGCTGAACGCCGACAAGCTTGGCTCAGAAACATCTCCAGGGTCCCACATTTTGTAACATGCCCTGCACTACGGTGTGGTTCCGGCAGCCCTCAGCACACGAACCACATCTGTGATGTTTTCTGAAACGGCTGCTTCGACCACTGCTAGCCACCTGGACAGGGAACGTCAACGCGACTGTGCAGCGTCTCGTAAGGCTGGCACACAAGCCCCTCTCCAGAAAGGTGCTGCGCCTTAGAGGCCATGACGGCATGTCGCCAACTCCAATGTTTCATTTATTTCGCAATTAAAAATTATTCTGCTGCGTTAGAAAACACATGCATACTGGCGGTTCAGCGAGTGGAGTTTTTTGTGCTTGATAAAGGTATGATTCATTTTACGTATAGAACCTTGTATTTCCCTTTCTTTTCTTCAGCATGCACGTTGTGCAAGATTCAAATAGTACAAAAACAGTTTTGCCATTCAGATTGCTGAAAACATTGTGCAATATTCAAACAGCCCAAAAGCCCGCAATAGCACGTTCAGGACATTTGTAAAAGTACTTAAAACACAAGTATTAATCCTCTGACTCGAAGAGCCCGCTGCGGTGGTGTAGCTGTTACGGTGCTCGGCTGCTGATCTGAAGGTCGAAGGCGCGATTCCCGGCCGCGGCGGTCGCATTTCGATGGAGGCGAAATGCTAAAGGCCCGTGTACTGTGCGAACTCAGTGCACGTTAACGCAGATGGTCGAAATTTCCGAAGCCCTGCACGACGGCGTCCTTCATAATCATATCGTGGTTTTTGGGACGTAAAACCCCAGATGCTATTATAGTGACGCGAAGACAGGACATGCTTTTTCATTAACGCTTTCTACTTTTCAAACATGTGGTCAAAGTTGTGTGTAGACGAGACAGTTCCGCATCCCCATATAAAAGGGAAACCATTTTCATCGGAGAAAAGGTCCTGTTGGGGCATTAAAAAATGCACTAGTTGAGTGGCCACCAAACTCGACGTGTCCGGTTGCAGCGCTGCGAAGCGGACACAGCCAGCCTGCGAACGCCAGACACGCACCGCTTCCCCGGCGCAAACTGTCATTGACCGGTGGCGCTGCGGCGGCAGAAAAACGAACTAGGCCTCTCCCGCGGTTTTCGGCGCACGCAGCAGGCCGCACCTCGTGCGCTTTGATCCAGTGGCCGTGCATATACTGAAGTTAAACGGATACAATAGTTACTAAGCAAAACATAAGACAAAAGAGAATATATATGTATACGCGTGTTACCAAAACATACAACATTTGCATAACAGTAATATACATATAATGTATTTATACGAAGTGAAAGAAGCTATTTTCGAAGCTGTGCTATAAATAAACGACATGACAAGACCGTGGGCAGGTAATGCATATCCGGCTAATCATCATACGAATAAATGTATATAAAGCACTCGAAACCTATGTTCAAGTGTTTTGTCCCCCCCCCCCCCCCATCTCCGTTAAACATCTTCGACAAAATTTACGTCGATGGTGTGACGGCTTTAATTACCTGCGTGCAGAAGTACCATGACTAATGAAATGTAATAAAATTGTTAGGTGACTGTTTTCTCCCCTAGACTTAGTTTTTAAAAAGGATGTGCGTGATTTTGACTGCTGCTATGCGCAAGGCCGTGTAAAAAAAAACGAAAAATATTACGAACGATGTACACCAGAACCACTTTGCAAATCACGTCACTTTGCAAATCACGTCACATATATATGTATACAAACAGCTTCGTTTCATCTGCTGTATCTTATGGCATTCTAAGCTGAATATATTCTTAGGACCAATAAAAAAAAATTTGGGGACCCTTAAGCTTCGCCTTTAAGATTTGAACGCGATAGCGATATCCTGTCCCTAGTGAGTACTTCAATCACTTAGTGCATACTATGTAATGGGTAACATGCTTTTATCCCCGAGCAATTATGCGCGGGAAATGCGAGAAATCTTTTCGAACTTGCTATGCACCCACTACGTGATCTTAAGGGAATACGTCCAGTAACGTGTGTGCCTTTTGTAATGGGTGGAAGGCTTTAGCTCCAATGTCGTTACGATATTCACATCCTCTGACGCCCGATGGCAATGTACGCTTTTAGCACGCAATATTACTGCGATATTACATGTTGTATTGTGACGCCTGCATACAGGGCGCGTGTGTTGGTAAAGCATGAAAGTTGTTTTCACTGCATTTCCAAGCAGAGGAAGTTATTTCACGTGTAATCCCAAGCAGAATCGTAGCTGTGTGGTAGAACACCTGCTTGCCACGGAGACGACCCGGGTTCGATCCTCATCCGGACCCGGAAATTTTATTACTTATTTTATTTGCATCTTTATCGATTTTTCGGTCACGGACAAGATGATGATTTTTCGCTCACAACCAACGACGCCGACACCGACGCCGACACCAGAATTTCTGCGAAATGAGCTCTTTAACGCTATCGCGTCAAAAAAATTACACCATCTCCCGCTAAAGGGAACCATGTGTAGATGTGAAGCAGCGGGCGCTAACGCTTACACTGGCGGCGGCATTGATGCTGGCGCTCATCGCAGCGTTGTGCAGGAGAGAAAACTGGGGAGGCGTAAAGCACGCAGTGATGAAGCGGTGTTTCCTACTGGAACATGCCAATCGCTGCTAATGGGCAATGAGAGACAGAAGACTCCGACTGGACACGGAGACCCGCAGTCCGCTTTTAGTTAATGCGCACGCTGCGAATTTTTATTGTTCAACAACGCACAGGAGAAATCTCCCACCGGCACCACCTTGCAGGTCAAAATCCATTGCCATATATGCGGAGTGGCCAGTGAACGGTTGTGCAGCGCGAGCAGTCGGTTTTTTCAACCAAGAAACTCGCTAGCAGACGCGGCCGGCTTCCGCGTCGCGAGGCGAAAGAGGGGGGGAGCGTAGGAGAGGAGAGAGAGGGGGGGGATGCGCATGCGCAGTGGGAGTGTGGACGCAGCGGGCAGGGATGCCTAGAGGAGAGAGGGGGGAGGGTAGGAGAGGAGAGAGAGGGGGGACGCGCATGCGCAGTGGGAGTGGGGGACGCCGCGGGCAGGGGATTCCTAGAGGAGAGAGCGGGGTAGCGTAGGAGGGGGAGGGAGGAGGGCAGGCGCATGCGCAGTGAGGGTGTGGTTGCCGCGGGGAGGGATGCTTAGAGGAGAGAAAGGGGGGAAAGGAGGTTTTTAGATGCGAAGCATCTTATGCTCGGGGCTCCCGTGTCCGTCCCGCGTCCCGCGTCCCCCGTTTCCCCCGTCCCCCGTCCCGCGTCCGGCCACTTTCATGAAGTAGGGAAGCACCCATTATGCGAACCAGAACAATGTAGTAATATGAATGCCGTCAACCCTAACACAGTCATCAGAGTCATGGCCGAGAGCACAGAGAGGCTGCTTAGCAATGGCTAGGCAGGTGGTGTTTGTCGCCCAGGTTGACCCCATTCCTTGAGTCATGGCCGAGAGCACAGAGAGGCTGCTTAGCAATGGCTAGGCAGGTGGTGTCTGTCGCCCAGGTTGACCCCATTCCTTAATCTTGCTTGCATGTGTTTGGAGGGGGCTTAGTCCGTCCCTCTTTCTCGCGTCCCACACCACCACAGCGCATGCACGTCCCCCCCCCCCTCTCTCTCCCACGCTCACCCCCCTTTCTCTCCTCTAGGAATCCTCTACTCTACGGAGCGGCCCCCCGCGTCCCACAGCGCATGCGCGTCCCCTCCCCTATGCTCTCCTACGCTCACCCCCCTTCCTCTACTATAGGAATCATCTACTCTAAGGAGAGGCGCCCACATCCACACAGCGCATGCGCGTCCTCTTCCCCTCTCTCCTCTACTCCACGGAGCGGCTCCCGCGTCCCACACCCCCCACAGGGAATGCACGTCCCCCTCCCCCCTCTCTCTCCTCTTCTACGCCCCCCCCCCCCCCCCCTTCCTTTCATCTAGGAATCCTCTACGGAGCGGTGCGCACGACAGGTTGTGTGACAGCTGCATACTCCGCTGGGGGGGCGCCACGGTAGTTCCGCGGTATGAAAATTACGGAGCGCGCGCGCCTCACTCTCTCCTGTGCAGCGCCGCGATGAGCGCCCGGACCACTGCCGTGAAATGAGAGCGGCGACGCTCCTCCCGCTCAAGCTAATTATCTCCCCGCTGCTTCGCATCCACACGTGGTTCCCTTTAGCGGGAGATGGGGAATTTTTTTTTATTATTTTTTTTGAAAGGGTTTGCGCATGCGCAGTAAGGAAGGCCACGCCGCACACCACCACCACCGGATTAAGCTTGGCCATAAGATGCCTCACATCTAAAAGCGTGATTGTATATTGGTAAGCGCGCAGACCAAGTTAAACTATGGCGTACACTTTTCCATAAAAACTTTACTCTTATTTTCCACGGATGTCACCCTATAAAACACTTTTTTCCTTTGTTTCAGCTCACAATATACGGTGGGCATCGTACGGAGATTGCCGCTACATTTCATATGCAGTTACCATCCCGTGGTCAGTGGGCTTTCCCTTCAAGTTATCCTTGTCATCGTATTCGGATCGTTGCTGTCGCCACTCGGCCTCCGAGTTCAGGCCGGAACTGTTAAGAGCATCGGCGACATCTTCCGAGAAGGCGGATTCCGGGAAGACTTCGCCGGTGCAGCTCGCATGAACAAGTTCGCTCTCGCCTTCAGGATCGTCAACAACATAGTGTGCGGTTAGTATACGGACGTACTTCTATAAAACTGACCCCGCCAATGACACAAATACGTCGATATTTGGATTGGTGCAACTGAAGTTGATCGGAGTGGTACCCAAAGCTAAATGAAGGCACGGAGCTTTTTTAATGGCACGAGGAACGAGTGACCCTCTTGTTTCTCTTAATCGTTACTGACTTAAATAAATATTCCATCAGATAAATAAAAGCTGGTGTGTTGGCCAGGTTTGGCAAGCTCTGGGCCAGCAGCTAAGCGCTTGTAAAGATGAAAAATGTCATTAACGATGGTGTGAGTGTATACATCTCAGAATAACGTTCCGGGTATATATAATGTGCAGTAAAAGCAATCAACGACTAACGCAGTTACATGTCATTTAACTTGTCATGACGTCTAACATGTCATTTAACATCGTTACACATCATGCAACAGTGTTGTAGCCTTGACGAAGACAATTCTGCTTGTAGAAACGTCGGCTCCAAGACAACTCCTGTTTACGAATGTTTCATTACAAGCTTCCATCTTCCCCTGATTTCTGCCTTCTTTTGGATGTCCAGTAACACTCACATGTCAACGATTCATTCGTGTATAGCGCAGTTGCACAAATTAGTCGCTGTTACAGAAATATGTACAGGGGAACCTCGTTATAAAGAAACCTGATAAAGCGAACTAAATATGAACTTTGGTTGTTCACGCTTCATTTCAGTGACTTTTATTATTTTTTTTGCAGCAAAACGGAAAATATGTCAGCTACCGCGATATCGGATGTAACGAAGAAATATTTGGTTCGCGCGACCCGCAGAACTCAAAAGGTATCATAAAAGCAAAACAAATAGGAAAGACAGTTCGGAACCACATTTTTTTAAAAATTCGGTGAGAAATAATTCGGAAATTTTCGTACCCCGGTACAAAACACCGCATTTGATTGCTTGTGCACCCACGAGCATATAGGTAGTGGTTACCTACTTTATTTGGTTTAAAGCCTGAAACATATTGTTACGAGGCATCGTGCATGAGCCCGCCGTTGGAGACGAATAGAGGAAGAAGAAGCTGACACGCCGCGCGAGATGCTGGCAGCCTTTCAGTGGCACAGCGACTTGTAAATATTGTAAATATACTCGCTTCTGTCTCCCGTGTATTCGTGATCCCCGTGACAATATAATGAGTTTTAGTGGTTAAAAATTTTAGCGCAAGCCAGACTGCCGCTTTGCAAGAGCCGATTTATATCTCTACTGTTACAACGAATACCGATTCCCACTAACTGATTTATTGTCCCAATGATATATTTCTTATAAAGAGGTCGGGCTCTATTGGTAGATGCCACTAAGCCGAAAGGAAGCCTGAAAAAATGTGCCACAAGTATAAATGCCCCTTTTCTGACTCTTTATTCGGGTGTATACACCGACGATAACACAATATCATTGGTTTTCAGTAAGTGAACATTTGCGATAAGCAGTTCCAGTATATTTCAACCATATGTACGACAGAATCGACTTCCAGCGCCTGTACACAAGAAAGGATATCGTGTGCTCAGTCCATGATGCCTTTGTTATCGCGTTCCTTAAGATTATATTTGTCGATTCATCTACATATCTTTTTTTAAAGCCGTACTTGCAGTTGTAGAATTCGCCCTCACTCTGCGCTCTGCTATTTTGTGGTTAGTTCAGATGGTAAAGCGACCACCTTGTAGGAAGGCGTCGGTCCAGAGTTTCAATCCCTGGCCCGGATAACGTTTTCTTTGACTGGGATGCTTTCTCTCTAGTAAATCCGTGTGCATTTCCTTGTGGCTTTATGCTACGAATGGGTGTGTGTAAGTTTTAGCTGGTCTCGCACCGCATTTATTGCACAAGGTATCATCGCAACGCTGAGTAGTTTCCTCAGTTTTGCGTATGTCTAATGCTTCCACAACACCCAACGCCACACCCATTTTTTTTACAGGTAGATGCAACGCTACGGGTAAAGACGAATACTGTTTGCCTAAGGTAAGTAAAGCGGTTCCAGTTTGCTCAGACATCACGCGTGAAGCATTTTTTTAAGTAACAAGTCTCTCGTTTTTCTAGTCTTGAGAAGTCTTTCACACTATACATGCATGACCGGAATCTGCAGCATGAAATAAAGCTCACGGCGATCAGCTCACTCAAGCGAGCTGATTCGTCCCGCATATGACATAAACATAGGCTGAGAAAAATGGTTATGATGATGATGATGAAAACGTGGCTACTTCAGCTGACCGTCTTAATCTACAGTCGTCCTTGCAGGGCAGGTTACTGATTTAAGCGAGCTGGTTGAGTTCCATAACTGCATGAGCGCAAACAGGTATTCTTCCCGGGTGTTATGCTTTCCTTCCCGAAAGCAAGCGACACACTGTCTATGTGTAATGTCTGGTGCATTTCGCGAATAAACGTTAGTTGCAAATTTTGCGCCTGTATTTGTCCACTCTGGTTTCGGTCGTTCTACTTGTACGCAAAGGCTCTGCAGTCACGTCTAGCCTGTTGTTACGGCACAATATTCAAAACACTCTTTTTAATAATGTACAATAAATAAGCTCAGGAAAAGACCAATACGATATTTTTATTTATTTATTTATTTACTTTTTCATTTCAAATACTGCTACTCTTCTTTGAGAGCGTGGCAGTTGGGTAGTACCGTGATTCTTCACAAAAATTGAAACAAAAAGAAACGTAGTTAAAAGCAAACACTTACAAGCAAATAAGAGCACATGAATATCGTCAATACAATCGAAGAATGCAGAACTTTAATAATAATAATACTTGACATCTACAAGGACTACAAAATATAAGGCAATTTGATCTCAGCATTATGCAATGCTAAGATCAAATTGAATGGCGAAAAAAGAGGAAAAGATATGACGCGTTAATGAATAGTGGACTAACGTAATTATGATAACATTAGTATCGCGAGTGAAAAGGTATGAAAAAATTGGCCGCGTATCTGCGTGCTTCGCTGCAAATGTCGTCGAAAGACGATAGTCTTGTGCCGGCCGTACTACTATGTTTTGCCTTGCCTGAGACAGCCTAAAAAACACTAGGGTCTTTAGAATTGCGTACCTATGTATTTTCTAATAAAGAACACACGTCCTGACACTTACAAATTAATGTTGCGCCTCAGGAATGCGTAGCATTTGCTTTTTGATTGAATATGTTTACAAATATGAAGACGAACACCAGTTCAAGATGGCTGGGCGTTCAGAAAGAAGTTAAACTTTGGCCGAGTAGCTGTAGTGGGTTACGGACAGACAAACAGACAGACAGCCAGACCAAAATTTTTGCGTTTAAGTATCCCAAGAAAGACTATCGTCTTTAAAAAAATTGGCAGATCCCAAGTACCATGGGAATCGATGTTATGCGAAGCATGCGTAGGCAAGGTGACTGGTTTGTAATTTTCTTATTGAGCGAAACGTTACAAAATGACGTTACAGACTACAAATGTTGTACGCACAGACATATGTTGAACAGTCGCATATGTTTCATATTACTAGTTGTTTACAGTTGCGTAATGATGCCAACAGAAACATGGGTATTGCCTACACCAGAAGCGGTAATCTGATATGTAGCAGTTGTGCTTGCGATGATGGTAGCCCTGAATAGTGCTTCGTGGACCAACTAAAGTGGATGGCGCTTAAGTATACAATTCACGTTAACACGGCATGACGCCTGCCTCATAGAAGTACATATAAAATGTTTATAAAATTAGATAGCCAGCACTGGAACCACAATTGACGTTTCACCAACATTACGCCTGCATAGGGTCTTTTAGATGTGAAGCATCTTATGGCGAAGCTTAATCCGGTGGTGGTGGTGGTGGTGGTGGTGTGCCGCGTGCCCACCCTTACTGCGCATGCGCAAACAGTTAAAGAAAAAATTAAAATAAAAAACCTCCTCTCCCCCTCTCTCTCCTCTAGGCATCCCTCCCCACGGCAACCACACCCTCACTGCGCATGCGCCTCCCTTCCTCTCTCCCCTCTTACACTCCCCCCTCTCTCCATCCCTGCCCGCGGCGTCTAGCTCCCCCTGCGCATGCGCGTCCCCCCCCTCTCTCTCCTCTCCTACGCTCCCCCCCCTCTCTCCTCTACGCATCCCTGCCCACGGCGTTCACACTCCCACTGCGCATGCGTGTCACCCCCTCTCTCTCTCCTCTCCTCCGCTTCCCCCTCTCTCGCCTCGCGACGCCGACGCAGGCAGCGTCTGCTAGCGAGTTTCTTGGTTGAAAAAAACCGACTGCTCGCGCTGCACAACCGTTCACTGGCCATCCCGTATATATGGCAATGGATCTTGACCTCCAAGGTGGTGCCGGTGGAAGATTTCTCCTGTGCGTTGTTGAACAATAAAAATTCGCAGCGTGCGCGTTAACTAAAAGCGGAGTGCGGGTCTCTGTGTCCAGTCGGAGTCTTCTGTCTCTCATTGCCCATTAGCAGCGATTGGCATGTTCCAGTAGGAAACACTGCTCCATCACTGCCTGCCTTGCGCCTCCCCAGTTTTCTCTCCTGCGGAACGCTGCGATGAGCGCCAGGGTCAACGCCGCCGCCAGTGTAAGCGTTAGCGCCCGCTGCTTCACATCTACACATGGTTCCCTTTAGCGGGAGATGGTGTAATTTTTTCCAAAGCAGTTCCGAGACCTGGCGTGGCTCTGTGGTAGAATACTAGATTGCCGCGCAGATTGCTTGGGTTCGATTCCTGCTGGGACCCTGATATTTAATATTTGCATTCGTCGGGTCAATGCTGCCGACATCAGTTTTTTTTAACGTTCTCGCTTTTAAATTACTAATGTCTGTCCTCGCCATTCCTGGCTCAAATTCTCAAACACCTGTGGCGCATACCCGCATACCGCGGCCCGTCGTATAAGGGTATGTGTCACAAGGGTTCGCAGGAAAGGGTTTGACGACGTTTGCGACAGGATTTTCAGGTTATTCATGTCATGACCAGCCAGACATATTCGTCATTACCTCTTACCCTCCCATACAAATTTTGGAATACCCCAAGTTAAGGAGGTGATCACGAGAGCACCCAGACGTAGGCGGCTAGATAGATAGATAGATGGATAGATAGATACGTAGATATAAAAGCAAAAGTGCTTACAGTACGCAAAGAAATGCTCCGCATTAAAAAAAAGAAGGAACTTGAATTGCAAACACTGAAAGCCTGTTTGAAGAATGGCTAAAGTATCGTAAAATGAGGGTGTCAACAAAGAAAGAGGGAAAAAACTTGGACCATCTCCCCGAAGGGAACCCTGATGGGATGCGAAGCAGCAGCGTTGCGCACGGCGTTGACCCGGTTGAAACGGGCGTCATCGCAGATAAAGGAGCCGAAAGAGTGTTTCCACTCGACGTGCGGTCGAGCGTTGCGGGTGGTGGAGAGGGTGAAGCGAGAGAGAAGTGACACGTTCAGAGGTGTTGCGAGCGGGCGGAGCAGCCGGCAGCTGCGGGCGCTGCCGCGAGCATGCTGCGGGTGAGGGAGAGAGTGACGTCAGCGCGCCCCTGCGAGGGAAGCGTGCGAGGGGAGCGTGACGTCAACGCGCAGCTGTGGTGTGACCTACTTGGCAACGCTCCAACACCTACGGCGAGGGGAACGCGTTGCGGCGCATTCGTACGGACGCACGCAACGTACGGCGTGCGTCCGTACGTTGCGTCCGTACGTGAGTCAAAGAGGTGCTTCGCATCTAAAAAAGAAAAAGTACCTGTATCGCTTTAACCAGCGGACATGGATCTTGGTCGGGGACCCTGCATACATAGCTTCTGTTATGCGCACACAGTTTTTTCTATTTGTGAAGTAACTTCAGATAATGATTCTGTGTTGGTGATAGCAGCGTCAATTTGATTCCATTCTTCTATTGCGAGCGGGAAGAATGAATACTTAAACGTGTCGTTCTTACATACGTATTCTGTCAATATGTGCGCATGCTTATTACGTGTTTGTCGAGCCTGGGAAAGTGATACGTATTTAGAAGTATATATTTTGTAGTTATTTTTAGTAGCTTTTCTTTTGTAGTTATTTTTGGTTATTTTTAGTAGCTTCGAAGTACGTATATATGAAAGCTTCACGGACTTATACAGAATTATATCATGTTTTTTGTATAAAATGGGAGCGCTGGCAGTGAGCGAGCCGGCCAAAGAAGAGAAGGACGATAGGCACGGGCACGCTCGCAGCTCGCGCTCTCCCGCCGCGGGCAGACGCTCGCGGCTGAGCCTCTTAAAGACGTGTTGCATGGCGTCTTCGTGTCGTCTCTGAGGGGTTCTGGGTGGCTGCCGGACCAGAACCATACAACAGTTAAAGCACACTGATGCATTGACGCAGCATTTATACTGCCACTGATCCCACTACGGTGACTCTGGTGGGGATGACGTTGGCCCTGACAACCGTGCTGATCAAATGCTGGAGTAAAAATGGCCCTTTGATAATATTAAGGCGAAAGCCTTTAATGTCTCATGCTCACGTCTGTCCAGTGTCCGTCCGGCGTCCGTCCGTCCGTCTGTCCGTCCGTCCGGTGTCCGTCCATCCATCCGTCCGCCCGTCCGTCCGTCCGTCTGTCCGTCCGTCCGTCCGCCCGTCTGTCTATCTGTCCGTCTGTTCGTCCGTCCGTCCGTCCGTCCGCTGTCCGTCTGTCTCGCGTCTCGCTGCTATTCGCGGTAAAAAATTAAAAAAGAAAACACGCACACATTCGGTTTGTGTGTTATCCCACTGAGAGTGTAAAAGATAAAAGACATGGCATAGTCAGTGGAATGGCCACACGCTTTCGCCGAACACACTTTGGAATGTACAAAGTGTCCTTAATTTTGCTGAGCCACTTCCATGTGTCACGACTTGCTCCTCGTGTTTTAACGCGATAGTGTTAAAGAGCTCGTTTCGCAGAAATTCCGGCGTCGGCGTCGGTGTCAGCGGCGTTGGTTGTGAGCGAAAAATTATCATCTTGTCCGTAACCGAAAAATCGAAAAAGATGCAAATAAAATAAATCATAAAAATGTCCGGGTCCGAGTGAGGATCGATCCCAGGCCGTCTCCGGGGCAACAGGTGTTCTATCATAGTGCCACAATATTTGTTGTACCTGCGTTGAAAAATACACTATATCTATGCCATGTAGTGGAAGGAGTCTCTTTAACGCATGGTATATTGCGTGGCAAAACCGTAGAATCACGCCAGGCGTCAAAACATGTGAATTGAGCAACGAGTGGGTGTTTTAAAGGCCCTACCATTACTATGTGCTCAGACATATTTAATCATCAGCAGCAGCAAAACCATCAACAAGGTGAACAGCTGCGCAGGTTCGAGTGTTTCCCTACGGACGCGTGGTGGGCCATTCGCCGATTCGCAAAAGGAATAATTATGGCGCAGTGCGCTTGCAATAGACATTCAATGATACTTTGAAACAGACAATGTTACGCGCACAGTCGTTCGTTTACTCCGGCACGGTTAAGGCATGCACCGAGAACCGAAGCAAGCTAGCTGTTCAGCAGGCAATGCGCACGAGGCCCGATTATGCTATCGCGATCTACTGTTGAAGATGAGGCTCAAGCGTCCTCCAATTTTATGTATTTATTTATTTATTTATTCATTTATTTATTTATTTATTTATTTATTTATTTATTTATTTATTTTACCCTCAGTGCTTCTTCAGCCTAACTTTGGGCTGTCCAGAGAGCCTGCGATGCGGCGGTTAGGCTAGGTCTAACTGTCCCCACGTGGGAGCGGCCCGCGGCGTCACCCTAAGGGGTGGCACTTCTCCGGATCTTTAAATGAAGTTCTTCGTACCGTACCGTACCCTCAGTGCTTGTACATTACAGAGGGGAGGGGTATGTTACATATCAAAATGGGAATAAACACCTGACACAAAATGAACGACCAAAACTTGAACAATTCACAGAATTATACAAAATAGATGAGGTATCAAAAATGTCCACAAAAAGGAATGATGTAGCGATAAGAATAATGCATGTAATTCATGTTCAAGAACCAAAGCAAAGACAAACAGCAACAACAACAAAAAAAGAAGCCAGAAAAGAAGAAAACATAACATATAAATAAAAAAGCAGGATCAAACAACATCAAACATATTTCGCAAAAAAAAAATCTTGAAGGGTGACATGTCGGTGATAGCTAAAGCTTATTGTGGCAGTAGATAACATTTGGATGTGACTCTTGTTACGAATGCATGCAAGTAGGTTGCGGTTCTGCAGAGAGGAACATGAACTTTTTGTGGGTGGTCAATTTAGGTGATATCAATGAAGGGGGGTGAACAAACCGTTCACAAAGGTTATTGCTGCGGTAATCAAAGTTTATGAAAGAGACTTGGCTGGGCTATTTTACGCCGAATGGCGAGTTCAGGAAGGTTAAGCTGAGACTTCATTAGGGTAACACTGGCCGTGCGATTATAACCGGATAAAACAAAGCGAATTAAACGACTCTAGACTGCTTCGAGTTCGTATGTTAGTATAGCGCCACCAGAATCCCAGACGGATGATGCGTATTCAAGTGATGTACGAATGTAAGTAATACAAAGAAGATTCTTAAGGAATGAAGTGACCATGCAGAAATTTCTTCCAAAATACCCGAATGAACGGTTAGCTTTGGCGATGATGTACTCCACATGATGGTTCCATGACAGGTTATTGGAAATATGAACTCACAGATATTGATAAGATGAAACAGCCTCGAGGTAGGTATTGTTAAGATGATAATGTGGACGTACAAGAGGGGTGCGGCACACACGCATTGCTTCGCATTTTGAAATGTTAAAAATGTCCTTAAATGTTCCACGACTGACACCAGGTAAATATGTTATTTAAATCCGTCTGGAGCGAGGTAACATCGTCTTAGTTATTTTCCGATAAATTACACAGTCATCTGCGAAGATGGCATACCTTTGATGAGAAGCTAGTGTGTTTAAGATACAGCGTCTTTTTTAGGGGCGAAGCTCCTAAGGGTGTGGGTCTGTCCCTCCTCTGTAGTTGTAGTAGTAGTAGTAGTAGTAGTAGTAGTAGGTAGGTAGGTAGATAGCCACGTATAGTGGAATGTACCCACTCCACGTGATAAAGATGACGATGACGCAGTATAGTGGAATGTACCCACTACACGTGATAACGATGACGATGGCGCTGAGGACCATGAAGTATAAGTGCGTTCCAGACCACACATTCTCTTTCTGCCATGGATGAAAACGATCGAGCTTCGCCCACTCATCATCATTCACTTCGTGGATATGGCGTGATTTTTTTTTAATTGCGTCTGAAACCGGGCTTGTTGATTCATGCGAAGAAACAAGTCCGCTGTTGCTTGAGTTGCAGGGCAAAAAACTAACGGATGGAAAAAAAAACTATGAATGTGGTTTTGTCCTGTCTTTTATCATTCAGTAACGTTTTCTGGTAAACGTGGAAAATATGGCGTGAGAAAGCTTAACAGAAGGACAGTGCGAAACATAGCAAATAGTTGCATCACAAGCTTGATACTTGAACGTCCAGACGAACAGGCCTACGAAATTAAGGATGTTGTAATTATTTGAAAGAAACAACGTAAGTTTGTCAACATGGAGCAGTGTTGTAATTGAAGTTGTTAGTAGCGGTATATTTGATTTTGCCCACAATTTACGCAGTTGCCGGAGAGAGGAGACAAATGCGACAGAGAAGACGTTTACTACGACACCGATATAGTGAGTACGTACGGTTCCGTACCAATATGTATCTTTCTCGGCGAAGGAACCACGCAAGTCTTCACGACATTTGAGTGCCATTTTACTGCCCCTACAGGTAGTATCTGTGCCTGTAGATGAAAAAAAAAATGTTCCGCACCTGCCGCCTTCACGTGAGTGGCGTTAGCTAAGTCGCAGTGGTGCATCTAATATGTACGCGTACAGATGCCCCAAATGAACGGTCCGATGACGATCGGATAGTTCGATGGTCGAATATCACACGTGTAAAACAGAGCACACTTCGTGTCTCAAAGTTACCGTTAGATTTGTTTCTGCTTGTTGTTGTGTCTCCTCGACTTACATTTCAAGCAAAAAAAAATTAAAAAACACTTGAGTTCTCACGTGCCTTTCTTGGCTTCATTGGCTCTTGGCGTCGCGTTGCTCCATAAAGTCGAGGGTTCGACGTAAGCCCGTCTTATATGTAGCATAGCAGAATAACAAGAAGAAAAAAACTGCATAACTTTCCCCTTACTGTTTTTCTCATTGAATCGTGCCTACGACGTACAGACTTACCATATTACGCTTACGAAAATCTATATTATTTCAGTTAAGGGATTACAGTAGGCTTGTTGGTTGCTGCATTATTAAACGCGGTTTTTTTCGGCCCGTAATAGGAAGGAACACAACGAGAAATGGGAGAGGATGGGTGTTCCTACTCGGTGTTTCTTGCTGTGTCCTCTCCGACAAAGCGCGGAAAAAACCGTGTTCGATAAGTTATAATTTCCTATATTTATAAGGAGGAGTCGTCTGGTGGTAAGATATGCAGGTGTAATACGTTAAAAGAAGGTACAATAAAGGTGACAAAACTGGCGTATGTTACTCTGATTGTGTTACCGTGAACCGTGTACTAATATCTTCGCATGACCTTACAGGAGTTGGTATATGCTCACGCAAGGTGCATCCTTCTAGCTTCACAATAAATGGCAACGTCTCGTTTGCGCAGTTCGAAAGAAGCCTTTGTAACTTAGATCTTGTTATGCTTCTCGAAACAACATAGGATACTTTCTTCTCCACACACAAAAAAATATTTGTTTTATTAATTACACAACTTGGTATCATTCCTTATAAAAATAGTTTATTATGACGACCTATTTATTATGCAACTGAGCCTTCAGAATGAAAAAAAACAACAACAAAAAAAACATACGCGCGTGCGTTACTGGTGCTGTCGGCGGCATCGTGCGCCCCAAGTTTTCATGAAGTATAAAACCAAAGCCGACGCTAACTTTATGATTAAATCCGCTTTCATCTTTCTTATTCACAGGAGCACCAGTTGGATACCTTTCTGGTAAGACTCCTGCATTATTTCGTGTTTGTAAACAATATCAGAAACACAAACACACAAGAAAAGCACAGATGCAAACCTCGGGAAGCATATGTAACAATAAATTTTACATTAGTAGCTGTTTGAACAATGAAGAAGCCTTTTTTTCTCAACCAGGCTGGAACCGCTCAGAAGTGTTCTTCAGTATTTAACATAAAAAAACTGAAAAAATATAGCGAATAATTAAAAGTGGCAGGCAAGGTATGGCACAGCTCAGCCATAACACAAATAAATAGAAATGAACGGAGTACACTACGTTGCGGAGCAGCTTGTTTCATGTCATGATCGTTGCTTTTGCCATCAGTGATTTCAATAAAGATTTTCCGGTGTCTCAGACATTTTGTGTATCTGAGTACGCTATAGTTTGTACACTTCGATTGTATCGAAAAGTAACCTCCGTGGTGAGGATCGAACTCGTTACTTCGCGCTCAGCGCCCTCATTCACAAAAAATGCCCCCCACCTCCCCGAAGGGAATCGTGAGGAAATGCGAATGCATTTCGCGCGCGCTTCACTCCATTTATATATACGTGCGAGCGAGCGGACGGGAGTGTGGGGCGCAGGGAGGAGAGAGAGCGAACGGCGAGAGAAGGAGCGGCGAAGCACTGCACCTACCCTCTGCTACACTCTCCACACACGCGGGAGCTCCGCCAAGCTTCCGCGATGCGAGCGCCCTCACACACCAGAGCGCGCTCCTCCTCTCCACTCACTCTCCGCCACTCCGCCCGCACCACCTGCTCCGGTTGCTAGGGGCGAGGATAAGCGCACGCGCCCGCAGCTGTTGCTATGGGAGAGGGAGTGAGAGCGGAGAGATAAAAAATTACACCATCTCCCGCTAAAGGGAACCATGTGTAGATGCGAAGCAGCGGGCGCTAACGCTTACACTGGCGGCGGCGTTGACGCTGGTGCTCATCGCAGCGTTGCGCAGGAGAGAAAACTGGGGATGCGTAAAGCACGCAGCGATGGAGCGGTGTTTCCTACTGGAACATGCCAATCGCTGCTAATGTGCAATGAGAGACAGAAGACTCCGACTGGACACAGAGACTCGCAGTCCGCTTTTAGTTAACGCGCACGCTGCGAATTTTTATTGTTCAACAACGCACAGGAGAAATCTCCCACCGGCACCACCTTGGAGGTCAAGATCCATTGCCATATATACGGGGTGGCCAGTGAACGGTTGTGCAGCGCGAGCAGTCGGTTTTTAAATGCGAAGCATTTCTTAGCGAACTTCGGCGAGTTTGAGCGTATCTAGCTATCTATCTATCTATCTATCTAGCCGCCTACGACTTTGTGCTCTCCTGGCCGTAGCGTTAATGGGATTTCTACCAAATTTGGTATGGCATAACATGACCGTATGACGAACATAAATGGCTGGTCATATCATGAAAATCATGACTAACTTGTCATGAAAAGCATGATTTAAATGCCACGCTCATGGCGCACTGACGGCCGTTTCGTTAGCTTGAGATACACCAAACTTGGTATTGAGTGACGTGACTGTATGAAGAACATAAATGATTAGTGGTAATATGGAAATCATGACTTGTCATGTGCGACATGACTTGCATGCCACGCTCATGGCGCGCTCGCGGTTGTTTCGTTAGCTTGATATACACCAAACTTGGTACTGAGTGACGTGACTGTATGACGAACATAAATGACACGTGATAATATGGAAATCATGACATGTCATGAGCGACATGACTTGCATTCCACGCTCATGGCGCGCTCGCGGCCGTTTCGTTAGCTTGAGATACACCAAATTTGGTATTGAGTGACATGACTGTATGACGAACATAAATGACAAGCGGTAATATGGAAATCATGACATGTCATGAGCGACATGACTTGCATTCCACGCTCATGGCGCGCTCGCGGCCGTTTCGTTAGCTTGATATACACCAAATTTGGTATTGAGTGACATGACCGTATGACGAACATAAATGAGAAGTGGTAATATGGAAATCATGATATGTCATGATTGACATGACTTGCATTCCACGCTCATGGCGCGCTCGCGGCCGTTTCGTTAGCTTGATATACACCAAATTTGGCATTGAGTGACATGACTGTATAACGAACATAAGTGGCAGGTGCTAACATGAAAATCTTGGCGTGCATGTCATCTACAACGCCATTTACATGCCACGCTCATGGTGCGCTTGCGTCCAGGTCGCTAGCTTGATATACACCAAAATTGGTATTGCGCGACGTGACTGTATGACGAACATAAATGACAGGTCCTAACATGTAAAACTTGACATGCAAATTATGTAAAGCATGATTTGCCCCTTCCTGGCTGCTTCGCATTACATCGATGCCCACAGTGCGTGGGATCTGCCGGCTTTTTCAACCAAGAAACTCGCTAGCAGACGCTGCCTGTGTCGGTGTCGCGAGGCGAGATAGGGGGGGGGGGAGCGTAGGAGAGGAGAGAGAGGGGGGGGCGCGCATGCGCAGTGGGAGTGTGGACGCTGCGGGCAGAGATGCCTCGAGAAGAGAGGAGGGAGCGTAGGAGAGGAGAGATGTGGGACCCGCATGCGCAAGGGAGTGTGGACGCCGCTGGCAGGGATGCCTAAAGGAGAGGGGGGGGGGAGCGTAGCAGGGGAGAGCGGAGGGGAGGCGCATGCGCAGTGAGGGGTGTGGTTGCCGCGGGGAGGGATGCCTAGAGGAGAGAGAGGAGGTTTTTATTTTTATTTTTTAAAGGGTTTGCGCATGCGCAGTAAGGGTGGTCACGCCGCACACCACCACCACCGGATTAAGCTTCGCCATAAGATGCTTCACATCTAACACCTGCCGGCGCTTACCTCCTCAACCTATCCTCCTCCTCCTCCTCCGCGGACAACGCTGGACAACGCCGGATGCCTGACATAGCCCGACTATGAAATGCATTCGCATTTAAAACGCCTTACGCTAGAATTGTTCGTACTCAAGGAAATTCCAGCCAATCCTGCGATCGATATTACAAAGCTTCTCGTCCTTAAAGGGGCCATGACATGGTCACCCAACAATTTGCGGTTTTTGGCGAAAAACTAAGCTAGAGTGTCAAATATGCTTGTACACGTGTGAAAACTGGACTGTAAAATATTATTTCAGTCCAAAATAAGCCGGGGAAGTCGTCGGCTGTAAACTCCGCCCACCGCCGGCGACCGCCATTTTGCCATGGCGTGCGTGACGTCACTAACTGCGAGGAGCAGTGACGTCGTCTGCTACGTTCCACACGCGGTCAGTGTGTTCATTGCGAGTGTTGCTGTGTTGCTGTTTCAACCGCTGCAAGTCATTTAGTTCCAGAGGCAAGTTGAGAAAAGCATAAATAGCTCGTTTGCACGCGCAGCTGAACATGGAACACGGAATGCAGACCGTGCAGACGCTCGCACAGCAAGCTACTCGTTACGTCACGGCTAGCGAGCGTGCCAGTGTTGCCCGACTCTCAGGCCGCTCGCTCGTTTATAAAAATATTCAATTATAAATTAACGGCACGACCAAATGCGCTAAAATTTCGTCAACTTGTCTGTGAACGTACAAGGATCAACCTACATAACACAGATTAAGGTCGAAAATTGGGTGTCATGGCCCCTTTAAGGCATTGGCCAGCTGCCTTATAGTTAATGATATGCCCAATATCACAATTGGCTGAAATTTTCTCTGACGAACATTTCAAGCTTAAGAAGTTTTTATGAACACGGGCCCTGATTCTTGCACTATCGAAACCAGCTGGGCGGCAGCAAAAACCACTTACGATGGAAAAGCCTTGGGAATTCGGCCACAGCAGCGCAACGCCATAACCTCTAAATGTCACGAAAAGCTTAAGAGGCGGATGTTCCGAGCCAGTACCTGACTTGGGACCCTCTCCGGTGTGTTTATATGTAAGTAATGGATGGTAATGTTGAATACATAATAAGCTGGGACCGAATTCACAAATATTTTTTTCTTCGTAAGTGTTATGTTCTTTTGATGCGCCTAGTTCGCTAAGGATTCGTGTGGTATCTTGATTGGCTAAACTATGAACTTAAGAACTATTTTTAGCTTAAGAGGTTTTCTTAATACGTACCCTGGAAAATAAAAAAAAGACTCAGAGCATATATATCTATAAGGATAAAAAATATGGGATGCCCAGATAAGGTGATTGCCGTCGAGAGCGACTCAAAAATTAGATGTGCATTGAAAATGAGACAGGGAGAAGCTGGTGCCAGGCGCTGGTAAGGGAGGTAGCTACAGGAAGTGGCATTTGTCCTGTTAGATTATGTGAAAAAAGGCTGTCATGGCGGTGATGGCCTTTAGAGTATCACAACATTCCAAAAGTGCACGAGCTGTGATACGCCGTGCGACGTAGGCATCTACTTATTGGTTTTGAAGACATATATAGGTTGTGTAACGTGAACCAACAGTTGCCCACTCCGCAATCAGGGGAACGCAGCCGGCTACCAATATCGAGAATCGAACTAGGCGACCTTGTGTTCAGCACCGGAACGCCGTAAAACTTGCGCGGCGGGCACAGGAACTCTGTCTATGCGGACGCTGTGAAAGCAGGTTGTGCGACAAAGGCTCGCGTGTACAGCCAGTCGACCGTGAAATTGAACGATTGAACGAATTTCGAGTGGCGGACAACGCTCACAGAATTTTTCCTTTTCTTATTTTATTCTCTCCTATTCAGTGCTACTGTGTCACTTACAGCGGTTCGGATTCCGTCCCCCGTCACTTTTCCGTTTCGAAAGTTAAGTGAGCATGCGCGCCGGTGTAACAGTGGCTTTAGGTCGTTTTGCTTGATCCGCGTATGCTTGTAAGTGTTTTCGTTTCTGCGTCCGCAGTTTAAATCGCGAGAGCAACAGTATATCGTTGACTATAATGACCCCTCTGTCACCGACAGGAAACAAGAACGACCTTTGTTAAGCTGCGACGAGTGACGCCGCGTGCCTAAGGGAAATAACGTGGCTGTTTCAGAAGGTGCTCTCGTTCCGTATTTGGGGCCATATGCGGGGCACTTCAGATTCGCAAGTGGCTTCGCCCATTGGCCAGCCACGTTGGCTAAATAAAATGTGCCTGTGCCAACGACTGGCTGGCATTTGGATCTTGCCAAAGACCCCAACGTAAGATGTTTCTTTTTGTTTTGTTTTGTTTCTGAGGGACCGTGGTGGCCCTGTTATTTGGTTGATCCAGAATCAGTATATGCTTGGACGTACAAGACGATTATAGTGAAGTGCGGCACAATTTCCAGCACACTTCGATATCTTGACGGCTACAAAACTTCATCACCGCGCGAAACGGCACACGGAATTCTCATCAGAGACGAACCACAGCACGCCATGCCTATACGATCTACAGGCGCTGGGCCTTAGAATGACAGAAAGCATTGTCACGTCCAGTCTGGGGTGCGATGTACTACTTCGTAAAAGAAACATCTGGCTACTTGCTCTGCTTTATACGAATAGAAAGACGAGATAGTCTTTTCTTGTGAGAAGCTACTCCGATTTCACGCAGCAATCATAAGAAAAACCGGCAGATCCCACGCACTGTGGGAATCGATGTAATGCGAAGCAGCCAGGAAGAAGCAGATCATGCTTTACATAATTTGCATGTCATGTTTTACATGTTAGGACCTATCATTTATGTTCGTCATACAGTCACGTCGCGCAATACCAATTTTGGTGTACATCCAGCTAGCGAACTGGACGCAAGCGCACCATGAGCGTGGCATGTAAATGGCGTTGTAGATGACATGCATGCCAAGATTTTCATGTTACCACCTGCCACTTATGTTCATTATACAGTCATGTCACTCAATACCAAATATGGTGTATATCAAGCTAACGAAACGGCTGCGAATGCACCATGAGCGTGGAATGCAAGTCATGTCGCTCATGACATGTCATGATTTCCATATTACCACTTGTCATTTATGTTCGTCATACAGTCATGTCACTCAATACCAAATTTGGTGTACCTCAAGCTAACGAAACGGCGGCGAGCTCGCCATGAGCGTGGCATGAAAGTCATGTCGCACATGACAAGTCATGATTTCCGTATTACCAGTTGTCATTTATGTTCGTCATACAGTCATGTCACTCAATACCAAATTTGGTGTATATCAAGCTAACGAAACGGCCGCGAGCGCTCCATGAGCGTGGCATGCAAGTCATGTCGCACATGACAAGTCATGATTTTCATGTTACCACTAGTCATTTGTGTTCGTCATACAGTCACGTAACTCAATACCAAGTTTGGTGCATATCAAGCTAACGAAACGGCCGCGAGCGCGCCATGAGCGTGGAATGCAAGTCATGTCGCTCATGACATGTCATGATTTCCATATTACCACTTGTCATTTAGGTTCGTCATACAGTCATGTCACTCAATCCCAAATTTGGTGTATATCAAGCTAACGAAACGGCCGCGAGCGCGCCATGAGCGTGGCATGTAAATCATACTTTTCATGACAAGTTAGTCATGATTTTCATGATATGACCAGCCATTTATGTTCGTCATACGGCCATGTTATGCCATACCAAATTTGGTATAAATCCCACTAACGATACGGCCAGGAGAGCACAAAGTCGTAGGCGGCTAGATAGATAGATAGATAGATAGATAGATAGATAGATAGATAGATAGATAGATAGATAGATAGATAGATAGATAGATAGATAGATAGATAGATAGATAGATAGATAGATAGATAGATAGATAGATAGATAGATACGCTCAAACTCGCCGAAGTTGGCTAAGAAATTCTTCGCATTTAAAAGATATATTTCAGTGCAAGAAGTGATGTCAAGAGGTCTCAGACGTCCAAAGAGTTGGGTATGGTAGTAAACAAAGCCCGCAGGCACTGATACACACCGGGATAAAAGGCGACGACAGCTTGCCCCACACATCATACTGATTTCTCGAAACATACGCGTATGAATTATTTTGAGCAAATTAATGAGATGTTCACATTCAACGAACATCCCATGTCACCATCGACAAAGCCAATTTTATGTACTCTGTGGGACGAGATATCGTATGATAGTTGCCCCGGTTGCCGTTTGCATTCCTTCAAGTGACTCTAATGTCAAGCGATGCTATGTCTGCTAAGTGAACCATGTCGCCTACATTTCCTTTGTGACGTGACCGCTTTCGAGCTGGGAAAGAATTCTGTAATGTTGTGTCTTATTTCCTTTTTTCCCAGTTATCTCTCTCTCTCTTTCTCGGTTTATCTCCCTCTCTCTCTCTGGCTAAAATACTGGACTAGTATGTTTCTTAGTGTCCAAACTTTTTGTTTATTTGAGTGGTACGTAAGGGCTGCCCGAAGGAAAACCAGTCACGGCTATACACAAGCGCCTTTGCACCTGTCCATTTGTACGCCCTGTCAGCGAACCATTATGTATAACAAGTGCCAACTACAAAAAAGGCAGAAGTTCAAGGGGAGATGATATCTTGTATAAATGATAAATTCGTGAACACAGAGTGTCGCTGTCGCTGACGTTTCGGCTAGAGGACTCGCCTTCTTCAAGGCTGCGACAATTGCACACTTGAAGAAGACAAGTCCGCTAGTCGAAACGTCGGCTGTAGTCACACTTCGTGTTCACGAAGTACCAACTAGGCCAGAAAAAAAATTTCGTACGATGTATTAAAAACTAAGCAATGATGTAAGAACACATTTTTTTTGCGTCAGTGAACATCAAAAAAGACAAAAATACATGATCGCTTCTTCGTACAATTAGAAAAAGACTTTTTTGTCAGGCCGTAACAGCAAAGGGAGATTGTCTGTTCGCATCACAGTGAACGAAGGGTTAATTTGAGCCCGACAAACTCGTTTCCCATGCAGGTGTGTAGTCTGTGAAGACGCGTACACTGCGGCCAAGCAAAATTTGCAATCGAAGCTATTGGATCAAACCAAGAGTGGAGAGAAGTGCTAGAGTACATGATTCAGACGAATAACGAATGATAAATTGTTCCCGGTGGTAAATGCGGTGGATGGAGAGGATGTAACAGCATACTCCATGTTCGGAAAATAGAAGAAAGGAAGGTAATCATTTACGGCACTGCTCCAACTCTATGGTGCACGATATACAAGTAATGTGATTTTGTATGCGCAGATGAGCAATAATATCGGCATCCCTTTGCGTCGTTGATTAGAACCATACATCGCGAAAATTGTAGACGCAAACAAATGACGACACATTCGCATTTCACTGTGTTGCCCTATCTTTCGCTTTAGTGTATGTCGTGTACTTACTGACACAGGGATTTCACAGCCACTCACCAATTCGACCAATAATTTGTACTACTAAGTGTCACATGTTATTATATATATGAATCATCATATAAAAGAAACTACAAATAAGCTGCGATTTTTATAGGTGAAATATACTTGTATTTCACGTCAAACATAAGACTCACGACTCATTTTTTTCCTTCAGCCTTGCCTGATGCGTTACTCTAACGAAACGACCCTGCTTTGCCTCATGGTAGGTGCCTTTCGACGTATCCGTGTACGAGCATCTGTAAAAGGCGTCGCGCTCAATTTGGATTGCTGTGGAGCTTGTATACGCGGCTCATAACAGAAAACTGAAACCATGAATCCAAGTTATGACATTTTAAACTAAGAAAGTTCAAACAGTGTGATATATTAACTACCGGTGGCCTGAGTTTCCTGACCTTAAGCCATAACAGGCGCGAACAAGATTATATCCGGTTAGAGATATCAATATTATGTAAGCCTAAGTATTCGTATTTCACACCTCCCTCTTATTTATTTTTGTCGGAATGTGATGCAGTATGAATTGATGCAGGGGCCATTTATAACGAGCACAAACGCAGCTTCTAGTTTGTACTTTGACCACACTGTGTTTAACATATGCCGGCTTTTTAAAACTAGAATTAAAAACAGTTTTCAACAACGAAATAAGGACAAATTCATATGTAAAATACCCCAACAGGGAACAACGGTAATGAAATTTTCCTTGGTCAATCAACTCCGCTAACAGTGATCACTGTAATGTTAGACTATACAATTTCGTTTCATTTCATTGTTTTCTTCTATATTGAAAAGAGAAGCTGGTAGCTGTATTGATAATTTTCGTGACCATCCCATCTCCCGTGAATATGACTGCTGGGTATCAGTAACATAGCGTTTTGGGCGTTTTGGTATGTATGAGTGGTTCGGTGGTTCAAACATTTCACCTAACGATAAAAATGCAATTGTGGCCATGGGCGCACAGTGGAATGAATGTGCGCACGGGGTATACAACCTTCGCACAAGCTGAAGCAATATTGCCGTTCAAAAACAACTCGGTATGTCCGCCGCAGTGCTATCGGCACAAAAACGTGTATGTAGATAGCTCAGGTGACGCTTAAAATTTAGTAATTATTTTTTACCATCCCCTGTGGTCGGGAAGAAAGTCTGATTTTATAAATGCGAAGAACAGAATGAATACGAGAACTATAAACACATTTCTGACTGCTTCGATTACGTTTTATAGAATGAAAGGCTATATTAGTGGCATTTCCAGTTGCGGGCTAAACACGTTCTGTTCATCACTCTGAAAATCATGCTGGCAAAGTGCGGTCTATTTAAATGGTCCGGAAACGTATATGTGTGGTACCTGTTTGATTTACTGCAACGAACAGCTTAACCGCCGCAGTGTCTCTGAGGGAATGGTATAGCGGAAAACGCCGTGAGACATTTGGAGTCAAAATTTTTTCGATCTGTGGCAAATGTCAAGTCGTGCGCAAAACGCATGCGGCAAACAGTGGGCGGAGAGCAAGGCAGCGGTTCGTGTTTCTACGTTTCAGGTTTGCAGCGCATGCGCACATGCACCGTGGCTCGACATGTTCCTCTGTTTGTCGCGATTGCAGCGCCGCTTCTCAGCGACAAGCCCTTTTATCTCGTAAGCAGCAAAGACTAGAATGGGGAGGGGTAACGATACGCATACTCTGCTTCTGAACCCTCATTCTGGTGCTCATTAAAGCATCACAGTATACGTGATGCTTTTATGACAGTATAATCCAGCTTGAAGGCTGTTACGCTAGGCTGCGTGGCATACCGTTTTTTTTGTGCGACTTTTAAACGCGATTTCAAATATAAATCCGACTCAGATCGTAAAAAAGAGGATGCCGGAATCTGTCACAATAATTCACGTTCTTTTCATTGCCACCACGATCTAATCACACGTTCTGGCCAGTTGTCGATCCCTTTAATTTAATGCGTTCAAGTTATTACCCACCGTTACGAAGTTCTTTTATTTGCCGTGAAAGTGCATTACAGCACCCTATATACTGCAACGTTTCTGTAACATTCTCTTTTTAAAACAAAATATGCCCGGCGCGTTTTGTTACTGCGCAGGAAACACCGATGGGCATCGCACCACCTGACGAAGGTAATGTCGCCTCCTATCTCTACCATGGCGTACATTTCAAAGCATGCTGATGCAAAGGAAGGCTTGACACAGGGCACACCTGGGGTATATAATTCGTTTGAAAGACGCCTCGGCTACACTAGGCTACTATGGATGAGAGAAACCTCCTTTAAACGAAAATTAATCTGGTCGACGACGTGCCTATTACTTTTCCTCGATGTTATTTCATCACAGAAAGAATCAGAAGTGATCCCGCCATATATTTGAATAACGAGGTTCTGAAGGCGGATGCCATTGAAGCTGCCCATGTGATACTAAAAAAAAACTATTTTGTGATAAAGACTTTCGATGCTTCACTGCACGGTATTCAGTGAAGATTTCTTGCGCATTAAACGTCAGATGTGACTCGGTGGTCTAGAAATGAAATGAAAACACAGAAATAAAGTTCAGGCTTCTGGCTTCGAAAATACAGCAACTTCGTGCTGGATTTTGCGTAAGGGTATGTAGTAGAGGAAGATACCATATGGCGACAGCCAGAACGCTTTTCCCAAGTTTAACATGTGTGTATGTATCTCAAGCGACGTACCAAACACGAATATGTGGGTATATTTTAACCTCTGCTGTATTTCAATAGTTTTGACTTCTGACAGCACCGATCCAGCTGTCACCGTTGAGAAGGAAGGCGTCGATTTCAATGAATCCCATTCTGCACTTGACCAAAGCTTGGTACACAAGCTACTGAGGTGTACAAGTTGTACAAATGCAACGCCACAGCAAAATTTCGACCTCTGGGTTCCCTAGGGGCTCAGTGGCTCCTTCTCTAGCACTTGGCCGATCAGCCTCGCCATGGATGGAGCACCGGCTGGGCCGTCTGTGCTTGTATTCGAGCGCAAACGACTGGCTGAATGCAATCATCCATTTGATACAGACAGACGGCAGGCTCCGAAATCTCAATCAAAGGCAAAGTTCTCAACCAACGGCAATTGAAGTTCTCAATCAAAGACAATCAAAGGACGAATTTTTCGTTAGCTTTCCTTTTTTTTAATACATGTGTATTTCCTTGTACCTTTGTGCTACAAACCGGAGGGTGCCAAGTTTCTTCTTTCATTGCGCTCATGAATGGGCGCAAGATACGAGGTTTGTTCACAAAAAGAAACCGAACTTTTGCTATAACACCTTTGACTCCTTCTGGTACAACATTTTAAGCATTGCCCCCCTCAAAACTGGTCCCCTCTACTTGCAATACGCTGTTCCCATCGTTTCTTCCATTTATGGAAAGCCTCCCAGAACGCACTTTCTCGAATGGCCCGCAGGTCTCGTCTCGCCTTGCCCTGGATCTCCTCTGGGGTTTGGAAATGGCGTCGTTTCAACGTAGTTTTAAGTTCGCGATAGAATAAATATAGAGAAATTTCATGGCATGATCCTACGCTGATACCCACTTCCTCAGCAATTTCTCGAACAGTCAAATGACGACTTCCTCGAATCACAGCGCGAACTCTAAACGTGGTCATCATCTGTTGATGTGGGAAGGTCGTCCAGGCTTGGGATCGTCACCGACCGACATTCTGCCATGTTCAAAACGCTTGAACCACTCATAGCACTGCGTGCGACTCATAAGCAACTGAAATGTCTCTGTGAAAGTTCTCTCAAGTTTATAGCAGAACTTCACACAAACACGTTGTTCTTCCAGCTCTTTCAATGTTACTTTGACACTAATCCGAAGAGCAGCTCGTCCATGTGCTCACTTTAGCAGCTGTAGCTCGCGAACTAACGGTCAAAGCGAAACGTGGCAAATGACAGTTTAGAAGGACTGACAACTGGGCAAGTTGGTATGCATTCATACTACTGAAACGGCGCCACAAGGGAAGACGAATGCACACGAAAAAAGAGGACACGAAAACACAAGCGCCGACTCTCAACTGAACTTTTATTCACATGCGCAGACCATAAATATACACCCACGCGTGGCTTCACACAGATAACAAACCCGTACATAAACGAATGAAAACCGGAAAACAAATTAGGAGGAATTTGCCGTCGTGTAAACAGAAACGCAGAAATGAAAAAAAAGCAAAGAAGACTATAGGCTGTGGTGTGAAGCACCGGTCTCAAGCAATTGAGTGTGCCACGGGTGTTGTTTACCGAATTCCCCTGTCATGCGGCGCCGCATACATAGGCCAGACAGGAAGGTGTGTAAATGTTCGGTAAAGAGAACATGATTCTGGTGTACGCAGCGATAGCCTATCGCATATGGCTGCGCATTGTCAGCAGTGTGGATGTAAACCCCAGTTCAGTGAAACTCGCGTAGTGTCACGGCATCATAACCAGACAACTCGAGAGATTATCGAGGCTTGGCACATACAAAAGGAAAAAGAGTCGTGCATCAGCTTCCAGTCTGTAGCTTTGCAGAACACAGGAATCTTATACTTGAACGGGTAGAGATATTTTAGTTTTTTGTATTTTTTTGTTTGTTCACACCGGTTTTCATTCGTTTATGTACGGGTTTGTTATATGTGTGAAGCCACGCGTGGGTATATATTTATGGTCTGCGCATGTGAATAAAGGTTCAGCTGTGAGTCGGCGCTTGTGTTTCGTGTCCTCTTTTTTTCGTGTGCATTCGTCTTCCCTTGTGGCGCCGTTTCAGTAGTATGAAATGACAGTTTCTTGTTTAAACTTGCCGCTACGTGCGGTTGGATGGATGGATGGATGCTATGAGCGTCCCCTTTATAATGGGGCGGTGACATGTCTGCCACCAGGCTCGAAAAAAAAAGGGAAAAAAAAACTTCCTTGTTTCATGTTGGCCTAATGCCTTATCTACATTGATTAAATCTATGTTATTATACCAATAAAATATAAATGCACGGTCCATTTCTCTGCCTCTTAAGGCAGAATGACCTTATTTTTCCCCATTATTTATTTTTGTACTTTATCTCTACTTTTCTGCCACCAATACTCCAACCGTCTCTTACTTATTTCTATCGCGGACGTGTTCAGCTTTACATTGTTGTCCCTAAAACCCAAGGCTTCATCTAGACTCGTGCCCACACGTATACCTGGGTGAATATCGCCACATTCAATCAGTACATGTTCCATCGTTTCCTTAGTTCCCCCACAGCGTGTACATTGTTCTTCTTCGTTACTGAATCTCGCTTTATAACTACGCGTTCTAAGGCAGCCCGACCTTGCTTCAAACAGTAAAGTGCTTCCCCTTGAATTATCATAAAACCTTTCCCTCCTTATTTCGTTTTTTCCCTTTCGGTAGTTACTGAGAGCCAGCTTCTTTTCCATCGCTGTCATCCAATAAGTCCTCTCCGCCTCTCTCACCTTCCGCTTAATGCTCCTTGTTGCCATATCGCCCGCACTGCTAGCCGTATATTTACTGGTGAGCCTCCTAGTTCTTTTTCTCCACTGCGTGTCAACGCTTTTTCTATACAAATACCTGAAAACCTTCTCTGCCCATCTACTCTCCTTCATTTTTCTCAGCCTCTCTTCGAATCTCATTTTGCTCTGAGCTTCCCTCACTTCAAAGCCTGTCCATCCCATATCACCCTTTACAGCCTCATTTGTCATCTTCCCATTAGCGCCCAACGCGAGGCGTCCCACAGTCCTTTGATTTACATCCATTCCTGATTGCACCTCTGACTTCATGCACACCACTGAGTTCCCAAATGTAAGCCCCGGAACCATCACACCCTTCCACAGCCCTCGAAGCACCTCGTACCTATTGTATCCCCATAACGCTCTGTGCTTCATGATTGCAGCATTCCTCTTTCCCTTTGCTACCGATGCTTTCTCTTGTACCTCCATATATCTATCCCCCCTCATTTACCCATACTCCAAGGTACTTGTGCTCGCTTACCCTCGGTATTTCTTGGCCCTGTATTAAGACCGCATGGTCTTCGTGATCATTGAATACCATCAATCCACATTTTGTTGCACTAAAACCTAGTCCTAGAGCCTCGCATTCCCTTCCGCATATATCTGCCAGTCGCTGTATATCATCTTGACTGTCCGCAAATAAGACAATATCATCAGCATAAAATAGACCTGGAAGCTTCTGCTCAACCATCGTGCCGACCTGTTTGTGTGACAAATTAAATCCAATGTTGCTACCTTCTAGCGCTTTTTCCATCCTCACCCTGTACAGCATGAATAACAGCTGGGGACAAAGGACATCCCCGTCTCAACCCCTTGCTAATTTCAACGCTGTCCTTGCTACTTATTCCTTCCCATTCTATACAAACTGTATTTTCTCGGTATATCTCCCTTAAAAGCTGTATACAGTCGTCACCTATGCCCACTTCCTTCAATATGTCCCACAAAATTTCCTGATTAACGTTGTCATACACCCCAGTGATGTCTAGATAAGCTACGTATAAGGGCCTGTTTTCTATTTTAGATATTTCTACACACTGGGTAAGAACAATTAGTTAGTAGCCGTAGCGCGCTCCCTCTGGCGGTCGGCGCGCTATTGGAAAAGTACGGTTTCTTTTTGAACACGCCTCGTACTTGCTCCGAGCACCACAAGAAATTGCAGCATGCATGATGTAGTTCCGCAATTGAATGTGCTGGATAATGGTATCACATATGTTGATTTCAGAAAAACTGACGCAAAGCGTGTTTTGCGTGCCACGGAGCGTCTCAGAACGAGGCGCAGAGCACGGCGCGCACCGAGCAATGCCAGTACAAATTCCGTATTTTCATTTCGACAACATCGCTAGGTGCTTCCGTGGTGACTGCAGAAGTGGCACCATGTGCTTACGCTGGCGTTCCGGTCCGCGAGCGCTTGAAGCGAGCGAATGAGCAGGCTGGCAGGTAAAGGACACGCGTGAGCCAGTACGTGCTCTCGAGCTTCGCAAGCTGCCGTCAGAAAGCGCTGCGGTGCTGTTTGTCGCGCGCTCCCGTGGCCTCTAATATATTTACCGCCACTGTACCCCACGGACAATAGCGCCGTGCTCCAAGATACACACTATCAGATTTACAGTAAAGCCTAACCTTAATGAAACACTATGCACGTAGTGTGTAGAAAACGAAGCAAATATACCTTTCGCCCTTGACAATACGTTTACAAGAATTAGACCTCACCCTAATTTTTTTCGTAACAGATGACGCTGAAGAGACGGGAGACGAGCAGACTACAACGAAGAGCGGCAAGGAAGACGATGAAGCTGTGGAGGCTGACAGCAAGCGCGGAATTATTCCCGTGAGAAGGCAAGAGCTGGTGGACATCGTGTCTCACGCAAAGATCACCCGCGTCATCATCGGCGAGTCACTCGCTCGTCAAGTCACGGAATACCGCCGCCCAACTCGGCAGCACAAAAAAGGTCCATCGTGGTTGGGGAAGTTCCCATAAGCCCGTTCATGCTGGAAGGGCATAAAATGAGGGAAAATAAATGCTATACAAAAATGAGTTAGCAAGTAGTCTTAACTCAAAAGATAGACATCATTTGCGCAATGACCGTTACGTGCGGTGCGATCCTTTTCTAACTTGCCTAACTTTTTTTAATAGTACTGAGAGACGCGACTAGCGCGCAGTGGGCACCTCCCAGGTTGGGATGGGTATGCCAAGCCTGACCGCCGCATCGTGGTCTCTCGGGACTGCCCAAAGCTGATCCCCGTTGCTGGGGCTTCTGATGGCGCAGCACAACTTGCCATGCTTGGCTTGATCGCTGCCCAGTAACAAGGGGCATCACCAGAACATGTGCTCTAAATCAGATACCCACCCGCAACGGGGGGCGCGAGCTGCTAGTGTAAGTATCTGGATAACTTTTGTGAAGCGAAGCCAAATTTGGGTACGAGCTAGTATGTAAGCGTCTAAGTGTCGTTGCCTGGATTCTGTGTAATTTTCTGTGAGGAGGGGGGGTAGACCCTCCTGCCAAGTGCTGTGAAATCTCATTGTGTGAGGTGAGCTGACTACAGTTCTCCACGAGGGTAGCGATGTGGGCTTGTTGGTGCATAATGGAAAGGCAGTTTCTTAGCGCTGGTGTGGACGAGGACAAATAAGAAGAGACACTAGACACATGGGCGCTACTCACAACAATAAAGTTTATTCCTTGATCGCGTCGAACTATAGTGCCTTCACATACACGTCACAAAATCATGTGACCTTCGTAAGATACATGAACCAGGAAAACCGGGACGAACAGAAAAAAATTTACTACAGCAGAATCAAACAAAAATGATAAAGTTTTTTTTACGGTTTGCGCAGGAAACTAATCTCTTTATCAGAGAGGGTTAGCGAAGTCTTGCTGATGCAAGAGCTACCGTAATGGTCAATTTGCTCACTGTCTATTATCAGTCGGGTGACTTCGCAGTTGCTCTTTCTAACGACGACAGTTTTGTCAAACAACGGTACACACGCGCATTGTTGGCAATGAATTGCCAGAAAACCATCCACAAACTTTATTGTTGTGAGTAGCGCCCATGTGTCTAGTGCCTCTTCTTATTTGTCCTCGTCCACACCAGCGCTAAGAAACTGCCTTTCCATTATACAGTTCTCCAATTCATACTTTGCCAAAACTTTATTTTGTCATACTTTGCTAAAAAGAATATCACTGAGAATTGAGGCTAGACACAAGCCTATATGGAGACACTTTCTTTTTGAAGCACAATGTTTGCCATGGCGCTTTATGAAAGTGGAACGTAAATAAACGCTAGCAATTTCTAAAAAGTTCTTGATACTGATTCCACACGAATCCTGAAAACCGGACGCGCCCATAGCGGTTGATGCATTCACTCCCCTCTGCACAGGCCTGGTCCAGCGGCAAGGAATAGTATAAGTCCTTCACATTCTTTTAGCGAAGTATGACAGATCCCTCATGAAATGCCGGCAACAGACGAGCACCGTTAGGCTGTTTATATTCGTGGACGACTTTTCGGTATTTTGCAGGTCTAACCACACTGACACATATGCTGGTGAAATGGTTGACCTGTTTCGCTCTTGCATGAGCAAACTACAACTAACCACTTAATTTTCCAATGATTACAAACCTCGGTTAATTAACCTTGAACTGTTTTTTTATCTGGCCATGTGGGCTGGCAATATGCCTCCCGCTTGAAAGAAAGCTTGTTACCTTACAGTTCAGCGCATTCAAAACTTGTCAAACGAGTGATTGCCAAATCTTGTCTAGCGGCAGCGTTGTCGCGATCGTACCGTCACACAATGTGCAACAGCTTTGACTCGCAGGTGTTTACACTGCGCATGGCAGGACACCCGGACTTACTGTCTTCCATATCCGAATGTCGTTTAGAAGGCATAAAACAGCCAGAAAAACGGACTAATCATCAATAAAAGAATTCACATTCAATAACAGCGGTCATTCTGTATTTCCACCGGGTGTCACATTGTGTAAAATGGTAGCACAAAAAGCAAGCATCAGAATCTGAAACGATATGTAGTGCAGGAAACGCTGACAAAAAATAAGACACGAGACGATATACGGGCCCTAACTACCGAACAAAGGTTTATTGAACACCACACGCCAGTAGCGTAGCCAGAAATTTTTTTCGGGGGGGGGGGGGGGTTCAACCATACTTTATGTATGTTCGTGAGTGCGTTTGTATGTGTGCGTGCATATATACGCAAGCAAAACTGAAAAATTTCGGGTAAGTTTGAACCCCCCCAACCCCCCCCCCCCTTGGCTACGCCACTGCCACACGCGTATGTACTGTGCTCATCTCCGTCGTACATGCACTCACTACTTTCTAAGAAAGCACAACTCTTTTGCTGAAAGTTGTTCAGATGGGGCGCTGGCACATGCTGAACCTTAATGAAGACATCTTTTCTACGTCTATGATCGCGCGAGTGAGCCTGTCGCCATTTATGCTGAAAAAAGTGTACTGCACAAAAGAGAGGTTCACAGCCGCAAGAACTGCAGTGCGTTGCCAACCAAGCCATCACGTGCCGTTTTCTTTAACATTTTGCGAATGTGCTTTCAATTGTTAATTTAGACATCGCCCCATCTGTCATATATATTGTTTATCAATGTGACAGCGGAATACTGTAAGCTCAATTAGTTGTGCACGGCAACAAATAAACCTGTGTGCCTGTTTTTTGCTGCCTCGTTCCACACGAGCACTCCTCTGATTGCAGAGTTTAATGAGCTTCATGTGGCGATGAAAACACAATGATTTCTTTAGAGCGACCTGCCTCGGTCCCAAAATTTGCCGTGGAACCAAGTCCCACGGCGCCCCAGCTGCTTGGCCCTTCTTGGACATGCGTCACGACAAACCCCTCAACAACAGGAACGTTTCGCGTCTGGAGGTGTGGACGTTCTTGTCCACCACAGACGTGCCAGCTCCAGTATTCCCCTGAAGCGTGTCGAGGCTTTTCTTGAGGCGAAGTCCCTGACGGTCCTGCCAGCTGACAAGGAAGGACGATTTGCTGTTCTTTCCTCCGTTTTATTGAACGCTAAGGCGGACGATGTAGCGGCTTCAGCTTTTTGATTGCGATGTCTAAAGTTGAGGCTGAAGCAAAAAGGCTTTGTAGAAGCTTTAACCAGATGCCAGGGGACTCGTGTAATCACAGAAAGGCTTCCTTCACGCAATTTTTAGCGCGAAAACGCACAAACCTATAACGTTTAGAATCCTCATTTGGGAACGCGGTACTTGGCAGAAACCGTAGGATTATTTTTACAGGAGCGACTTAAGCTCTTAGAAAGTTATAACCCGTTTTTTTTGTAAAACTAGTGCGGAGTGTTGAAATTCCTAGACGCTAACTGTGACAAACAAATTTGGGCGTTTTTGATTGACGTAAAGGACATATTTTATTTCGTACCTCATGACGGAACTGGTGGTCACCGTAGCAGAGAGCATAGACTGCAATGGATATATAGGGCTTCAGAACTCTTCCGGTATTTCTGCCAGCAATTTTCTGGAACTTTTACCCTGTGATCTAAGATCAACGTACATCCAGTGGAAAGGGAAGCCATACCTTCAGAAGAAGGGCGTATGTATTATATGTTGCACAGCACATCAATCCAAAGGGATCTAGACCGGGAACAAACAGCGCTGGACACGAGACAGTGAAAGAACGACAGACGAAGGCTCTTTCGCATTCGCCTGTCGTTCTTTCACCGTCTCGTGTCCAGCGCTGTTTGTTCCCGTCTCATTCACGTACCAACCAGCCCAGTGAGGCGCACTCCCAAGTGATTTGTTTTTGGCAAGATTAGACCGCGCAGTGCGGGATTAGACCACGCAGTGCGGAAAGTGTTTGTTAAAATTTAAGTCTTTCGGTGCGTTGGATGCCTACATTCTTTTCCTAGAAAAAGGTACGGATACGGCGCAGGAAATATGCTTTTGATAGTTTTTACCTGGACGATGTGGTTATCTTTGGACGAACGTTTGAGGAACATAATCATCACCTAGACCTTAATTGTTCTAACCTGTTTCGGTGCGTTAGGCTTAGCACGCGCGGTTAAAGAAACGGCTCATCTCGCCAATAGCGACAGAGCGTACCTGAAGCTTTGTCCTGATAGTGAGATGGCACAAAGCGATAGCTAATTACACCTATCACGTGATTTATTCACGTACAAGCGTAAACGAACGACCGGGGAACATCAAGAGACCTACACTCGCCCCATTCACTACACACCATTCATTTGTTGCTGTGAGCGCTTTGGGCGGGCGTCAAGGGCAAGTTCGGATTGAAGCGGGCGGTTGCGTCTGCATGGGACGCTGCCATGTTGATTTTTAACCACAGTTACCGGCAGTTACTGATACAACAATTAAATAAATACGCCGTAAATGCGATTGAAGAATAAACATATTGCTTACTGATGCGCAGCAGCGAATGCTAAACAAGGGCAAATGTCTCAACCTTGCCAATTGCGAGGCAGTTATATCTGGAACTATGTTTTCCTGCGCAAGCATGTGACTTGCTTACACCCCATAGCTTTGGCAGTGCTGAACGGTAGTGGTGAGACGGAGTATATAGTATGGGCAGAAAAGGTGAACAAAGAAGACACAGGGCCTCGTGCGTGTGATAAGAAACACGCAAATAAGTTTGTTGAATGCTGCCATAAGTCAATGAAATCCCCCTCTCATGCGGTCGTTGAGACATCGGCCAACGTGGTGGGTTTGTAAATGACCGCCTTAGAGAACACACTGCAATTTAAATAAGGGTTCTGTTGGCAGCCACGTAGCCGCGCACAGTTCCGTATGGGGCTGTCATGCTATATCTGATCGGTGCAATATACCAAGGCGCTATGCTGACCAACGAGCACGGGGAAATATATGATGCCTATTGCATCGAGAAAAAACGGTGATAACTACCCGCCGTGGCTGTCTAGTGGTTATGGTGCGCGACTGCTGTCCCGCAGGTCACGGAATTGAATCCCGCGGCCACGACGGCCGCATTTTCGATCGAGGTGAAAATGCTTCAGGCGTGTGGGCTTAGATTAAGGCTCACGTTAAAGAATCCCAGGTGGTCTAAATTTCCGGAGCACTCCACTACGGCGTCTCTCATAATCATATCGTGGTTTTGGGACGTTAAATCAAAACAATAATTTAAAAAAAAAGCGATATGTGCGTGAGTGTGCGTTCATAGCGCTTCTCCCGAAGGAACTTGCGTATCTTTCATGCGGATGATGGCTTTTCATTCTTCAGTTGATTACATAGAATTGTTAACAAGGGAGCTGTGTCCGGTTCTCCACCACCAACGGCTGCGTGTACCCCCCCGTACCAGAGCAAGTCTCCCCCCCACCCCCCCTCAAAAAAAAGGAAACCGTCGTCGAGGAAAGTACCAAATACACAACCGTTTATAACCAGATTGTGCTTTCTGCCAACAGTCTCCTGGTTGATCGATCGCGGCTTTTAACAGTAGTCACATACAGGCTTCAAATTTTTACTGAATATGGCCGCTTCATTCGCACGACAACAACAACTTCGTTTAGAAGGAGGTAAGAAGCACAGCTTCCTACTTGAGAAATAAGTATGAACGGCTCAATTCAGAATTTGTTAATTCCGTAACTGGTGTTAGCCAGTGCCCGGCGTCTTTAATTCTCTAGTAATACGTATATATTCACGAATGACTAAGCTTCTGATGAACAATCACACCGTAAACATGTTAAATGATTACAGATTCCGGGCTTAAATTCACAAAACTTTCTATATATGAATACATGATGTACACTATCGGGGAGTCGTCGTTTTGTGATATCCTCCAGAGACCCAGCGATGGGAATTTGTCCCGATGTATTGGACAATGGAACACAGCGCCTCCTCGTAGGAAGCACGGTTTTAGCTGCTAGTGAGACCCGTGCTGCCATTTAGCAAATATTGTCAAAGTAGCTGCATTTCTCGCCTTTCCAAGATCGTTGGAAATAGCGAGATTGAGCACGAGCGACTTTTACGGCAGCCGCCTAGGAAGTGGGTCAATTTTTATGCGAATTCTTGCATGTGTTAGCGCGTACCTGAGTATTAATTTGTGTTTGTAAGAACTAGATAAACACAAAAAAACATATTTGGTACCCCATACCTTCTGTTCCCAAAAAATGCCCCCCTGAATCCCAATATTCAATATATTGGACAACATGCTGCGGCCAAGTAACATGAAATACAAAAAAAAAACTGCGTGACACTTTTTACCTTTGCACTCAGAAAAAAGCATTTGTGAAAGTTTAAAAGAAAAGATTGATGACCCTCTAAATTCACTCTGGGTATCAGGAGGATGTATGCTTAGCGTGACGATTGACAAGTACCTGACTTCGCTTAACAACGTTGCATAGGCCTGAAAGCAAAGCTTGTTCGTAAAAGTAATTATTGTAGTTAATTATTCAGGTCACTCATGCAGATGCATGCTATAGCGCTATTACCCCAACGTAATACAAGAGGGGATGAAAGCCGAGCTAGTTGGTACGATTGGATTGTGGAATAGCGCCAATAAGGCGCAGGGACACCGACGAGTGAGACGATACAGGCGCCTGTATCGTCTCACTCGCCTGTCTCCCTGTGTCTTATTTGCGCTATTCCACAATACACCCGGTGAGAAGTCGCAATACGGAATAAGTGCTCCTTTATTCCGAGTACATCTGTATATTAACACGAAAGTGTTTTATTCCAGGGGTCCACCAAGGCTTGACTCACGTATTTCCGTCACGGATGTGACGTTCTTAAAATTTACATGAACAGAATATAAAGAAAGAAACCAGAAGAAAAATTTTGACAAATTTGGGAGACCCCGGAGTCGAACGCATGACCTCTCGGTCCGCGGCGAGAGAAACCGGGCGCTCAACCGACTCCGCCACGAACGCATTTGCGAGGAGCTCTTCAGACGCGCCTTATATATCTCACACTCCTTCTCCATGTACCTGAGATCTTGGTTTGTGTAGGGACCTTAGGTTTGTGGGGGCGGTGCCGCCACCTACCACACGAGCGCAAAAGAGAAGTACTGCTTTATGACGCCAGCGAGCACCGACAGTGAACGCTTCTCGAGACTCTGCACTACACGCCTCGATGCCAGCATTCGAAAGGACGCTCGCATCAATGCGCCCTACCAACCACCTAGGTAGCGTTGGCCCTACTCAGCACACTGGAGTGTGGCCTCCGCAATCAGCTGCGATGTTTGTGAAGTTAATTTCGGAGGCCACGAACGGAGGCTGTAATTGCGACGCATTATACGCGCTGATTTGACTCGGTGACGACGCGGTTACGTGCTTTGTCTTTCGCGTTGTGCGAGCGTGTGCAGCTTCCATATGCACCAACGGTATTTCTCCGCCGTCTACTGATACGAGTGCGATGGCACCATACGAGAACTGCTGCATTAAGCGCCGCCGAAAGACAACGGCGTCGACGGGCGAATGTCGCGCAAGTGAGTTTGGTGCAGCGAGGGACGCGCCATGGGGGGAGCGGGAGGCCTGCCTGCGTTCACGGCTCAAGCTGAGAACTCTTCCTCTCGCGTTTCCGAAGTTGAGCGCATCGTGACCCAACTGGTCGCCTTACACACACCGAAGCAGGACCGAAATGATCGTACTTTCTTCGAAGCGACCCACCAGCCGGACGCTGCTCGCTAACACGACGCCGCATCCCAAGCGCATCTACAGGACGGTCGCCGACCCTATATCATGTACCCTTCGCTGCAGCGGACCGTGATTTCACAAAACGATATAGTGAAAACCCGTTCCACGGTTTGCCAACGCCTGCGGTTCATGTGCCATTTGCGCGATGCTCCGGTGCGCGCAATGCAGTCTCTCCAGAAAATGTATCCCGGTCTGATGGTTGGTTGTCGTGATGGAGATCTGTCACCACGCGCCAACATGGGTGCATCAACGTTTAAGGGTGCTGTAGCCACTAAAGCACCAATAGACATTATATATCAATGTGCAATAAACATTCAACTACCTCTGTGAGGACATATATGTTTCACTTTCGCGTATTATACCGATTCCTATATCAGAGGGATCAACCGACCATTTTTTTTTCGCAATATTTACGAACGTCCTGTTTAAGAGACTGCTCGCCTAATGCATACATACTATCTGCGGACACTGTGAAGAGAGTTGAAGTGGCCATAAATTCAAAAATAGGCCGTCGTTTTGCCATTGGCCCCGTTAGCCGCGACTATACTCGACACGCTGCCGCGACGGGTAATGCTGGCTGTTATGTTTGAACAGCTCGCTTTTATTCTCGGTGTTTTGCCGGATACTTTCTTTCTTAAACGCGACAAGGCGTTTCCCTCGTTTTCCGGAGGCTGAAGGACAAGCGAAAAGAGTAAATAACACTAAAGAGGGCAATGCACGTGTTAAAATGCTTCCGTATTATGCTCCTTTCACGTAGACATTCCATGAGCTGGTCTTTTCTTCACGGATACGGGGGGTGTATGGGGTGAGGGGAAGCGTTTTCAGAGGGTGGAAGGGCGTGACACTTGCTCGAGAACCAGGTGTGTATATAAGAGCTCTTACAAGCTTCTTGAGTCAAGACATTGCCTCCAAGTTGCCAGCCCTGCAAGCACCGTACTTGGATACCACGCACCGCTTCCCCACAACCTGCAACGGAAATATGAAGAGCCTCGTAAGAATGATGTTTTGCATTCGTACTCGATACGCATGTCTCAGAAAATTTATAGGGATCAAAAAAGGTATGTTTAGGCTTGCCCCAGTACCTCGACAAGGGGATGGTGTTGTCATTCGCTAGGGGCGGACATGTCACATCTCCTTGCCACGACGTTGTTTCTAACCTGGACATTCCTTGCTGGTATCCAGTCGATCACTTCAGGTGTTTGCAGTCCCAGAAAGCTTAGTTGTGTTGCTGCGTGAGGGAAGAGTAAAGTAATTTCGACCTACCAGTTGCTGTCATACTGGTCTTTGTAAGCCTGGTTGCTTCAAAGCTACCATTATTAAATCTTTATGCTGTTTTATTATATGTACATACCTATACCCAAATGATTTTTACGAGAAGCCCACTGTTATTTTCGTGTGCAATGCAGACGCGATTTATAGTCCGCAGCTCACATGCTATACTCGTGAATTTTTGGTACCAAAATTTGCAGTAAGTAGTTATACATTGCAAACACGCAGTGTCGATTACAATGTTAACTGTGTAATCTTGTTTCCTTTCCAGTTGTCACTGCTTAGTCTATTCGTTGCCATCGCCGTTGTGGCGGCTGGCTACGGCTATGGTGGGTACGGAGGATATGGAGGCTATGGTGGCTACGGAGGATATGGTGGATACGGCGGCTACGGTGGCTACGGCGGATATGGCGGCTACGGCGGCTATGGACTCGGCGGTTACGGCGGCTATGGTGGATACGGCGGCTACGGTGGTTATGGAGGCTACGGAGGCTACGGAGGATATGGTGGCTATGGAGGATACGGACGCGGCTTCTATGGATAGATGTATCAGGGAAGCGTATTGTATGTAAATAAAGGTGCCAAGCCATGACTGCCGTAATCCCGAATGTTGTCCTTCGTTACTGGTGGGAAATGGATATGAAGCAGCACAAGTGCTGGATGCAGCATGACGAAGAACTCCAGCTATGGAAAAATTCGGCCTAAATTTGCAATTTGCCCACAAGCTCGGCCTTCTCCTCCTCTTGCTTTGACGTTCGGGAGACCGAGCGAAGCGTGAATAAGGACGCGATTCAAAGCAAGCCGGTTGCCGCCCTGACGAAGGAAAGAGCTTTTGTCGAAACGTCGATTCCAGGGATACTCGCTGTTAAACAGTTTTCTCACCATTCCAAGCCTCCATGTTCCGCTGAACCTATATATTTGCTAACTTGTGGCCATGGACTGCGGTATTATTGTGAAAAAGTACTAGAAACCTGGCCCACTCATTACACAAAAACATTCAAAAGCATCTAAAAACATTCTTCCGAACTGGTGACACGAATGTCGACGGCTACTTCGATAAAAACATTTCATGCACACTCCCACAATGTGGTACTTAATTCAGATCAGCCCTAAGGATATTACAAAATTGATCATTCTGAAACTGTGGTGGTTTCTTTTGATATATTATTTCACCATCAGAACAATAGAAAACGTCAGACAGCGATCTTTTAAAATTCGCTGCAGATGTATGTGCACTTGAGGGCGCATTATACATTCAACCTATGGCGCTCTTGAAAGCAGTTGTGCATGCCCTGTTCTTTTCTTTCTTTCTTTTTTTTGGGGGGGGGGAGGTGGGAGGTAATGCTTTGCACGGAACTGAAGTGTCTTTCGTCAGCCTTTTTCCTTCCATGCAAATAACATTGTTTTCTAAATTCGTTCTGTGCCCATCGCGAAGGAGTGAAGGAGGCGAGGACGGGTTAGAAGGTATAGATGCATTTGGACGAAGATTTTCAAAGTTTATCGTGAGCATAATTTTATTTGATAGCAATGCCGTCAATGGGGCCCTGTCAATATTCAAAGAAATGTAAGTCGGGCGAGTCAGACGTAAAACGCGCCGTATGCTTGCAAGGTTAGACCTATACATATTGTCACGTGGTCGTGACGTCGACGAAGGCAACAGTCGGCGTGTCAAAGAAGAAACTGTTTATTAGGCCGAACTTGTGGCCGGTAAACGGAAAGTAAGATTACAGCAATACACGCAATACAGGGTCTTTCAAGTTGGCTAGCCAACACAAGGCGTGGTGGTCGCTCACAACTTTGAAGGGCCTACCGTAGAGGTAGGGGCGAAACTTCGACGTAGCCCAGATGATGGCGAGGCACTCTTTTTCTGTTGTTGAATAGTTGGCCTCTGCCTTGGATAGCGACCGGCTAGCATAACTGATAACCCTTTCCAGTCCGTCCGTCTTCTGCACAAGGACGGCGCCGAGTCCCACGCTGCTTGCGTCGGTGTGCACTTCTGTTTCGCCGTGTTCGTCGAAATGCGCAAGTAACGGAGGCATTTGCAGGCGTCGTTTTACTTCTTGAAATGCTTCCTCTTGCGGTGTTTCCCACTTGAACTCGACGTCGGTTCTGGTAAGGTTAGTGAGTGGCTCGGCGATGCGGGCAAAATTTTTGACGAACCGCCTGTAATAGGCGCACAGGCCGAGAAATCGACGGACGGCCTTCTTGTCGGCGGGTGGCGGGAATGTAGCGATGGCGGCTGTCTTTTGAGGATCGGGGGCGTACTCCGGACTTGCTGATCACGTGACCCAAGAACAAGAGCTCCTCGTATGCGAAGCGGCACTTTTCAGGCTTCAAAGTGAGGCCGGAGGTCTTGATTGCTTGAAGTACTGCGTCAAGTCGCCGGAGGTGTTCGTCGAAGTTTGAAGCAAACACAATGACGTCGTCCAGGTACACGAGGCAAGTCTGCCACTTCAATCCTGCCAGTACTGTGTCCATAACCCGTTGGAAAGTCGCAGGCGCCGAGCAGAGACCAAAGGGCATGACCTTGAACTCGAAGAGGCCGTCTGGTGTTATAAACGCGGTCTTTTCTCGGTCTCTCTCGTCGACTTCAATTTGCCAATAGCCGGTCTTGAGGTCCATCGACGAAAAGTACCTCGCATTGTGGAGTCGATCGAGGGTGTCGTCTATCCGTGGGAGAGGGTACACGTCCTTCTTCGTTATTTTGTTCAGGCGGCGATAATCGACGCAGAAGCGTAGGGTTCCGTCCTTTTTCTTCACTAACACCACGGGTGACGCCCACAGACTCTTTGAAGGCTGGATGATGTCGTCGCGTAGCATTTCGTCGACTTGTTTCTTTATTGCCTCGCGTTCCCGCGTTGAAACTCTGTACGGGCTCTGACGTAGTGGCCTGGAACTTTCCTCTGTTATGATGCGGTGTTGTGCGACTGGGGTCTGTCGAACTCTGGACGACGACGAAAAGCAATCCCTGTATTGCAGGAGCAGGGTTTTGAGCTGTTCTTGTTTATGCGTCGGAAGGCTCGGATTGATGTCGAAAGTTAGTTGACGAGCTTGGTTCGTCGTAGCGTGTTCGGTAAATTCGGCGAGGGCGAAGGCGTCGCTGGTTTCCACGATGTCTTCGATGTAGGCGACCGTCGTGCCTTTGCTCACGTGCTTGTATTCGTTGCTGAAGTTCGTAAGCATCACTGTTGCTTTCCCTTCACGCAACTCGGCGATGCCTCGTGCGACGCAAATCTGACGGTTTACAAGCAGGTGTTGATCACCCTCGATGACGCCTTCGAAGTCTGCCGGTTTTTCGGTGCCGACGGAAATGATGACGCTGGAGAGAGGCGGAACGGTGACGTGCTCTTCTATCACGTTCAATGCATGGCTCCATGGCGTCGTCTGGGTAGGCAGCGCTTTTTCTGAGGTTAGTGTTATCGACTGAGACCTTAGGTCGATGACGGCGCCGTGTTTACTTAGGAAGTCCATCCCAAGTATTACTTCCCTGGAGCAGTGCTGTAGGATTAGAAAGCTGGCGGGATAAGTCCGGTTATTGATGGTGACTCTTGCGGTGCAGACACCGGCCGGCGTTATTAGATGACCCCCAGCAGTCCTGATTTCAGGGCCTTGCCAAGCAGTCTTTACTTTCTTCAACTTCGTCGCGAAAGACCCACTGACGACGGAATAGTCGGCTCCAGTGTCGACGAGAGCGGTGACGTTGTGGCCGTCGAATATTATGTCGAGGTCGCTGGTTCGTCGTCGTCCGTTGCGGTTGGGTCGCGGCGTCGGATCACGGCTACGTCGATTTGTTGCGCTGCTTCCTTGTTGCATCGTCACGTCTTCGTCGGTCCGCGACGTTTCGTCGGTAGGGCTTCGTCTGCTTGGCGTCGTGTTCTGGTTTCCTCGCGTTGTCGTCGTCGGCGGCCGCGGAGGATCTTCGGCATTTCGTCGTACAGCAACCGCACCTCCATCGGTTGCTGCCCTTAGTTTCCCGGATACGGGCTAGGCGACCGGCCCCGGTTTGGGCCAGTGTACTGCCGGCGGTGCGGTGACATGTAGCGGCCGGGCGACGGCGAGCGGGAAGGTCGTCGGGGCGTCCACTGTGTTCCAGTGAGGTAGTCGTCGATGTCGCGAGGCCGTTCGCCTGGCTGCGGACGCGGCGCGTTGACAGCGAATCCCCGTAGCCCCATCTGTCGGTACTGGCATCGGCGGTACGTGTGGCCGGCTTCTCCGCAATGGTAGCAGAGTGGACGGTGGTCGGGGGCTCGCCAGATGTCGGTCTTCCTCGGCGTGTACCGCTGGCCGGCAGGCGGGCGAGATGGCGGCGGTGGTGGCGGCGGCGGCGTCTGGCGACGATAGTGCGGCTGTGCGGCGTCCTGACGGGGGCGTGGAGGGGGTGCACTGCGTCGGGCTGCAGCAGCGTAGCTCAGGGCCTGCGGCTGTGACTGTGGTGGCTCAGGGGTGCCGAGCGACTGCTGGAGTTCTTCACGAACTATCTCGGCTATCGAGTCCACCTGAGGTGGCGATCTGGGGAACATCTTCCGGAGTTCCTCCCGCACGACCGCTCTGATGGTCTCGCGGAGGTCGTTGGTCCCCAGCGCTTGAACATCCGCGTAGCTCGTCGTAGGCAGGCGGCGGTTGTATTGCCTGTTGCGGAGTTCTAGCGCTTTCTCGATTGTAGTGGCCTCCGAAACGAATTCCGAGACCGTCTTCGGAGGGTTGCGCACAAGTCCGGCGAAAAGTTCTTCCTTTACTCCTCTCATGAGGAACCGAACCTTTTTTTCCTCGGGCATGTCAGCGTCGGCGTGCCGGAAAAGCCGCGTCATCTCCTCCGTAAAGATGGTGACGCTCTCATTCGGGAGCTGCACTCGTGTGTCCAGTAAGGCGGCGGCCCTTTCCTTTCGGACGACGCTCGCGAACGTCTCCAAGAAAGCGCCGCGAAACAGGTCCCACGTTCGAAGCGTGGACTCCCGGTTCTCGAACCACGTCCTCGCGGCGTCTTCGAGGTAGAAGTAGGCGCGTCGCAGTTTTTCGTCCGAGTCCCAGTTGTTCATAGTCGAGACGCGTTCGTACGTCTCTAGCCAGGTCTCAGGGTCCTCACTTGGCGATCCATGGAAAGTCGGTGGCTCTCTCAGTGGCTGGATCACGATCGTTGCTGGGGGCACAGCGGCTGTCATTGTCCCTGTCGTCTTCGTCACCGTGGCTTTTGACTTGTCCGGTAGGAGTCCGTGCTGCGGGGGGAGTCCTTTCAGCCTGCGGCTGGCTCGACTGTCGCTGATGGTGTCGATGTCTTCTTCGCGACGTGGGCTGGGTTCACGGCTTGAGGGGGGCGTTCGGTACATGGGCCGTGAAGCACCTCCACCAGATGTCACGTGGTCGTGACGTCGACGAAGGCAACAGTCGGCGTGTCAAAGAAGAAACTGTTTATTAGGCCGAACTTGTGGCCGGTAAACGGAAAGTAAGATTACAGCAATACACGCTGGCGCTGATAGCGGCGAACAGAGCGTCGGCCGTGGATCAACTGGCAAACGGTGAAGCGCGTCGGCATTTATACGCGTGGCATCGAATATTCCAGTCTTATCACTGGTTGTCGCGAAAGCTCTGGAATAAGCTCGCGTGTTCGCGTCTTGCGCGCAATCTTAACACAACGATCTACAATAATCGCGAAGCTTCTAGAAAAATGAGGCGCGGTTTGCGCTGAGCATTGCTTACAGTCTTTGTGGGCGTAAACCGAATACAGCACAAGTATAATACAAAACGCGCGTGGCAATATTAATCCAATACTTCGGAATCCGGCCATTGGCTTCCCGGCGTATGGTTCTATGTGCTACTGTGCCACCGTGTTCTCCGCTGACAACGCCACTTGGTGACCTCTAGCCAGGCCTCCATTTTGTGTCTGAAACACTAAGAAACCACGAATCATGGCAGTGTGGCAAAGTGTCTGCGTATTTCACACCCGCCACTGCGGCTCCTGAACGACGCAGAAATTGTTCCGCATTGGAAATCAGGTTAATATGGGCGGCTAAGAAAAATCTGAGAGTGCATTAAGAACGCAGTACTTCTGACTGTGTAAATCATCGCATTTATCGGTCTTATACAATGGTGATGTTAGATGAAGTATTAGCGAAGGTGGTCTATAAATTACTAACAGCTATTGTAATCAAACACAGTTGTGCATTCCACACGAGGTTGGAACAACAAGCACAGCACAGGTATTGCTATTTCTGTGAAAAAAAAATAGTGCAGCTTGCACTGAGTCGCGCCAGGCTGGGTCACAGCATAGCTGGTGGGCACGTTTCAGAGAGATAGAGAGAAATATTTCAATGAAAAGCTGGAGATGTGTGCCTGACTATTCGCCTGACATGTTACTCCAGGTGCTGGGTGATGATTATGATATGTACACTGATAAATACACAACACACACAGCCACACACACGTAGACTACACTATTTACAAAGTCTAGTTCAGGCTCGTGGCCCGCAAGAAAGTCAACAGCGCTTTCGTGACGCGTAACGTAGATGTGTTGCTTTGCCATGGGCCCAGAATATGTCGCAACTCTAGGCATCATGCACGAGTCCCGTTGAAGATGTAAGGTAGCCGGCAGCGACTGTCTCTCTGATGCGTATAGCCTGCATTCACAAAGAGCATGATGCAGATCTTCTGGGACGTTACACTGAAAGCACAATGGTGAGTACGTCCGACAGTGTGATGTTGCTCTTAAAGTAGTTAGTGTATGCGACGTTTAGTCTGATGCAGTGCAAGCTTGTTGTCAGCTTCTCCTGTTAACCATCTGTACAAAATGCTTGGGTGGTCATTGAGTGCTTGCCGGTTCATGATGATGATAATGTTCTATCTACGACACACAGCAAACGTCGATCATAAAAGCTCTGCTGTAAGAGATGTCACAGTTTCACCACAGAAGGCGAAGCGTTGACAGCGACAGCGACGTATTGGCCAGCTACACGGAGAGAGGCTTATACTATTGATCTTCACTACGGCAGTGCGCACTGTTTTCAAATAAGGTTACTAGCGTGACGCCACGCACGCACAGGGAAAGATCGGTATGTCTTGTTGGCGGTGTAGACTGGCTGCTACGTCACTTTTCTGATGAGATTGCCGACAGAAGTGAGCCAAGGCCCGGCGTTGCATATCACTTCGCGTACTTACGTTTCCCAGAAGGCACAACGGAGCCTACATGCGATGGCTGGCTTCGCTTATTTTTTTTCCGTCACTGGTAGGCCTGTGCACCCGGGGTCACACCATGTGAATTGCGTATCGTGAGGGTTGTTGAAAGCTGCCTCCCTGCCCGCCCTTACGAATGGCTCAGCTAGAAATCATTATTATCGCCCTCAGCCACAACATCAACAAAGTTGTTCGCGTCACTCAGCCTAAAGTCATCCGGGCGCCTCGTCAAAAAAGGAGAAGATGAAGAAAAACATGATTCGAGGAAGTGCCAATTAAGGAAAAGGGCAAGGAAGGTAAAAAGGCTTTCGCCTTGATGTCTCTTAGGAAAGACCTAAGGACCCCGGTCCCGGGATCGAACCCGGGACCAATGCCTTTCCGGGGCGGTCGCTCTACCAATTGAGCTAACCAGGAAATTAGCATGTCCGCTGCAGTGGCACAATGGTTACAGTGCTCGGCTGCTGCACAAGCAGCTGAGCACCGGACAAGCAGCCGAGCGTGACCCGAAGGTCGCGGCTGCAATCCCGGCCACGGCGGTCGCACTTCGATGGAGGCGAAATGCTAGAGGCCCGTGCACAGTGTCAGTGCACGTTAAAGACCACCGGATGGACGAAATTTCAGGAGCCCTCCACTACGGCGTGCCTCATGACCATATCGTGATTTTGGCACGTAATACTCCAGATATCATTATTTTTAAGAAGCTAGCAGTTGGCAGCGCCAGGGTGAATTCATCGACAATGCGAAACACACAGACGCATACCGATCCCAAATCAGTTCTGCGGAATCCCGCAAGGTGGTGGAAGGGCTAAAAACAGCCAGGCCTACGCGGAACGGGCAGCACAGTCACAGCGAAAGCTGGAAGAGCGGCCTTTCTAGAGCCTTTTTAAACACTCTTGCGGCAACTACTACAAGCGCACTGGCATGGTACCCACTACGCCATAAATCATCATATTTTTTGTGTAGTGAGGAAGCGTCCACTCTGCCACTATTCGTCATTCTTCGGAAAAGCGTGGTACCCGCTATGCACTTGTAAGGCATTATGTGCACTTTGTTGATGCTGTGGCTGACGACGATCAAGAATTATGTCTGAGGCTTTTGTAATGGGTTGGAGCATTCAACGACCCACTCGTTACGCAATTCGCCTTGTGTTACGCCTGGTTGCTACTTTACTGTTCTAAAACGCTTTATTACGCATCTTAACGCGATTCCTTACCCGACATGAAGCCTTCATAAGGTCAGCTTCAAGCACCGCCGTAGCTCAGTGGTAAGGTACTGGGCTGCCACGCAGAGTGCCCGGGTTCGATTCCCATTCGGTCCTCGGTATTGTTTATTCATTTAGTTTTTTTTATTTCGCGTGATAGTGGTTGCGGACACCTGCGGCGGCGGCGGCGGACAACTACGGCGTCAGAATCGGCCCTTGTTGTGATTTCATAAGAGCTTTCGCTATAAATAAAGCAAATACGAACGGCTGTTGTGTCAGTTTCCCTTTCTTAACCCTCCCGCCACCTTGCGGGACTCCGCAGAACTGATTTGCAGCCTCTTGCACTGCTTTAGGTGAAAATTATTTATGATTGAGCGTGTTCGTTTTCGTGATCAGTGTCTGGGTCATCATTAGGTTCATTTGTATGGCGAAAGTAGTAGTCGATTCTAACTAGAAGCCCCACCAAGAACATTTACGCATGAAACATATAGAACAAAAACTACTCGTTTAAGAATTCTTCCGTCTAATACAAGCCCCGATATCCTCACTTGTTTATATTTATTTAGGCTTTCTTCTGCAGTCCGTACCTGGTGCTGCCCCGCTTTCTCTTTAAATATCATTGAAGGTCATGCAAACTACGGAAATCGTGTGCAGAGCTGTCACGTAGGTGGGCATTTGCTATGTTTCGCTAGTCATTTCATTAGTCGTTGCATATATGTATTTGGCATTTTATTTCATCCTACGTTTAGCGCCTTTCGCCGTAGACCGACATTATCTGCATATTTCGTTTTACTGTGTCACAATAGTTCATTTTTTTTTCGCCTTTTATTTAAAGTGGTTTGACAGTGCCAGCATGTATACCCACGTACCGACAGTAAATATGAATTCAGAGTGGTATCCGCTTGTGTATTTCAGTCTTCTGTGTTGTTTTCTTTTTTGAGTTCTGAGTGGGTTAACTCATGTGTGGGGGGTGCTGTTACCCCCCTGTAAAGTCGTTTGCGCCTCATGGCGCACGCGCGTCTAGCGGATTAGCCGCAGTTAGGGTTAACAGCCGCCGGGCGGGATGTGGCGCTGTGTTCGCGTGAGTTAGGGTTAGCGCAGAAGCGCCAGCAGCGCTGCCGCGGAGAGGCCAGGCCGGCGCACGGAAACAGTAGCGAGTCTCTTTGGGCCTTGGCAGCGATCGTGGATGGACGTCTCCTGCGTAGGGTCTGCGGGAGACTACACTGCGGGTCGTTTCCCGTGGATCCCTTGTGGTGAGACGACTGTCGGCGACGCCGCGTTCGCGGTACCTTGTATAAGCGTTATGTTGCTCGTTTGCTGTTATATTGCTTATATGTTGTATTGACATATTGTATAAGGCTGTTTAGCGTGTCACTAGTGATGTCTCATATTTATTCGGCTGGAGATATCGTAGTTGTAAAGGCAAGTGAATAAATGTACACGAGCTTGTATGGTTTGCCCGACCGCGTGACTGTGTCCGTGTGTTCCGAGAGCGGCGATCTCCTCTCGAGACCTCACGTATGTTATCCACTTCACCAAAAAATATTGACTCGTATACTTAGCAGTACCCTTGAAGCAGTCTCTGAAAGATTGTACAGACAAAAAAAAAAAGGTTGATTTCAATACGACATTTTCAAAAACATGAACAGTAGGGTAGAAAAAACGGATCGTTATTCACAGTGAAACCTTATGCCTTCTGCAATCGCGCACTGCAATTGTCTCTTCTTCACATGGTTGTTCGCTCACCCAGTCGTGTTAGTCGTGTTTTCTTACATCAGGTAAGTTTCTTAAAAAATGCATTTTTAGGGGAAGCCTCAACGCTTTGTGAGAGATCGTGATGGCTGCTCGCTGCATGAAGTTAGAAAGAAGGAGGTGCTTCGAAACCTCACTGAGAGAATAATAACAACACCCAGAACCTCTTAGAGTCTGAAAGTCACTTTACGCCACAGTGTGGTACCACCGTTAGGCCTGCATTACATACCATCCCATTCATAAAGGCTATGTTGTAATAAGATAGGATTGACAATATTAACTTGATTACATTATATACAGAGAGAAGCGTATGTTTCGAAGCTTGCTTTCAGCTTCTGGTTTTCTTCATTTCCACCTAAAGTATAATTGCTGGAAGAATGCAATGTGTCTCTTGACCATATTATTGTATATTGCGAACAATACCTGCTGACGTTATCGATTGTTTTTTATGAGAGGCGACAGAGCTCAGACTGCCCATAATGAGTTCATCTGCTCACAAAACCGTAAGAAAAACCTAACCAGCCTCCTTAGTCTTTTTATTGGATTTTGATCACTCAGTGCTTGAAACACGAAATGGTCAACAGACACAGATGTCGTCGCCTGAAGCAGCACTAATGTTCGACGAATACAACAAGAAGAAAAAAAAACATTTCGAAATACGTGCGCTCATCTTTCCTAATTTTTAATACACCTTTGTTTCTAATGTGTTGCACGGACTCGCTCAGTACCTTTTTTACCAATAAGAGTTGCCACAAAAATTTTAGATCGTAATATGAGATGCAATATATGACACCGTACAAGTTCTACATTAAACAACAGTTAGAAATAGATGGGTTTCAGTTTGATTCTACAGCCCATTTTGGATGGGCACGGATGAACGTTGCCTCGAACCACCGCTATTTCGCCGCTACGCCGCTTCTTTCGTCACCACAGTGTGCGAGGACAGTGATTTTTACATCCGCAATGCTGCCACAGAAGTGGTGCGAACGCGCCAATTCAACGACTCTGAACTTTTTTTCTCAGGTTTAGCTGCTGCCGTCAGGTGGCTCATGATCGACGGGTGTGTTATTTCTGGATACAGCAATAACATTCGAAAAATGATGTATGCAACCGAACACTGTGAAGCATGTACATCTACAGCATCTGGGATTACTTTAATGTCATCTCTTTTAGCGTCAGCGCTCTTCAGCGTATGAAGACGAGCATCAGCTGTTACACAAGGATGTATGTGCAGCTGCTGATCCCGAAAAATGCCAATAGCGAAATTGCCAACACCGCATTTTCGCCCTTCAGAAATGCTCGACTTTCATCGGCTATTACGACTTAAACCGGTGCGACACACCACACGTCACTCTCGAGGATAGGTTCATAGCTTCGTACTTCATCAATCTCGCATCAGCACAGCTGTTGCATACTAGCTTAAGATATTTATAGTATTTGACTGATTCGCACAATCAAGTAAGATATAGTTTATTAAGGGGACTCGGATGCCTGCTTGAGTTTAGAGCCTATTCTAATACAAATAGAAGTCGAAAATGTGAAGCAAGTATTTCTTTATTCCTCGTATATCTAGGTACTTCTCGGGGTTCACCAACGTACTGCTTACCAGGCTACTTACTCTATGCACATGCTGTCAGCGAACACTGTCTGAAAGAGGTCGAAAAGGCACACTTGCCATTTCTCATATCGATCATCGCTGTCGCATTGGCACTGTTGGCCGCGAATCTGTGGCCATGAGGGTTCTTACTTGCTACCCGAAGTGCGAGGTTAAGTTTGAACAGTTCGTGCTCATTTCTGGCATTCGGCCGCTTACTTTTTCTTAAACTCGACAACAAGGCGTTTCCCCCAGTTTTGAGAGACCGAAGGACACACGAAAGAGTAAATATCAGTAAAGAGGGCCATATACACGTGAAAATGCTTCCGCGTTATGCTCCTTTCCCGTAAGCATTCCACGAGGTGGCCTTTCTGCACGGATTGAGGGGGGGGGGGGGGGAGGGGGTGAGAGAGGTTATTCGGAGAGTGGAAAGCACTTGACAGTGGCTCGAGAACGTGGCGTATATAAAAGCCGTCACAAACTTCCTGAGTCAAGACATCGCCTCCAAGTCCTCGGGTCTGCAAGCACCGTACTCGAGTACCACGCACTGCTTCCCCACAACCGCAGCGGAACTATGAAGACCGTCGTAAGAAGGACGCTTCTTATTCATACTCGATACACACGTCTTACAAGAGCTATAGTGGTCGAACAAAGTATGACCAGGCTTCACCCAATGTTTCGAAAAAGCGCCGGTCTTGTAATTCGTTAGAGGCTGATAAAACGTTGCCCAAACGTTGGCTCTAGCCTGAACATTCCTTTGTTGGACCACTGCGGATCATTTCAGGTATTCACATTCCTAGAACGCTTTATCATCTTTGTGTGTGAAATAGGAGTGTATGAATTTCAAGCTGACTGTTGCTGTCCTACTGCTCTCCCTCTTTGTCAGCCTTGTTGCTTCAAAGCTAGAGTTATTTAATATCTATACTGCGATATCCTATGCACACACATATTGCGAGCCCAATATTCACTGCGTTTGTCCTTCATCCTCTTCACCTGTATATAATCATCATCACTGTGAGCATCTTCTACGTTCGAAGATTATTAGTCGGCAGCTCTGCCGAATAAACGGCGTCGAGCCCACGATATTGCTGCCATCTTGCAGAGTGGTACCCAAATGACTTAGACGGGAACACGAAAATTATTTTTGTGCGCAGCGCAGACGTCATTTATGATCCACAGGCGACGTTATGAAGTCACGTAACTTTCCTCCTAAAGCTTGTGGTAATCAGCCATCTGTGGAGAATTGGCGTGGTGATGTTTATAATATTAACAGCGCAGCCTTGTTTCCTTTCCAGTTGTCACTGCTTAGCCTATTCGTTGCCATCGCTGTTGTGGCGGCTGGCTACGGACATGGTGGATACGGAGGATATGGAGGCTACGGTGGCTACGGAGGATATGGTGGATACGGCGGCTACGGTGGCTACGGGGGGATATGGCGGCTATGGCGGCTATGGTCTCGGCGGTTACGGCGGCTATGGTGGATACGGAGGCTACGGTGGATACGGTGGCTACGGTGGTTATGGAGGCTACGGCGGCTATGGCGGCTATGGAGGATACGGACACGGCTTCTATGGATAGACATAACAGAGAAGCGTGTTGATTATATGTAAATAAAGTGTACAGTTAGCAATGACTGTAGTTATCTGAAATTTCTTTTGTTGCCGATGGGCAATGAATTTGAAACAGCGACGTTCAAAACTACCACATAACGAATAACTTCAATTGCGGAAAAGTATACTGCTTCAAATTGCAACCTAAACACAAGCTTGGCCTTCTCCTTCACCTCTGAGTTTGAGGGAGAGTGGTCAAGGCGCACATAATAATGCTGTTAAGAAAGGCAGTTGCTGCTCACACAATGTTAAGTTCTTTTGTCGAAACATTGGCTTCAGCGACTATTTCTGCACAATGATTTCTCTGCGATAGGCTTCCCGAGGTCCGCCAGGCCTTGGTTCAACGGGCCCGGGTGGTCGCCGAGATCATCATACGAAACCCGGACAAGGGTACCCTCCCCCATGCTTGGTTTATATAAATTTTTAATAAAATGGTTTCTTTCTCTCTCTCTCTTCCCTTCCAGCCCCTACCTTACCCTAAACTCCTGTCATGTTTGGACTCCTGAAGCTGCAAGACGTTCAGGCGCATAAAATCTTTCTTAACGTGTAGCCACTGGTACTTCATTTTGAAACATGACTGCATGCGCCGACCACTCATTGCATGAAGCATTTATTACATGCAAAGGTACCTGTGAAGCGTTTTATAAGCATTTAATGCATACTGAAACATTTGGGAGGCTTCATTCGGCCTACCAAATGAAGCTCAAAATTCAACGGTGGCACTCAGACTCGAGCAGCTGCGGAACATCTGACCATGGTGGTAATAATCATAATATCTGTGGTTTAACGTCCCAAAACCACTATATGATTATGAGAGACGCCGCAGTGGAGGGCTCCGGAAATTTCGTCCCTCTGGTGTTCTTTAACGTGCCCTGACATCGCACAACACAGGGCCTCTACCATTTCGCCTCCATCGAAATGCGACCGCCGCCGCCGGGATCGAACCCGTGACCTTCAGGTCAGCAGCCGAGCACCCTAACCGCTATACTACCGCGGCGGACTACCATGGTGGTGGTCAGACCTGTAAAGCAGCGGAGGAGGCTAATAATCTCACTGAATCCAAACAAGCCACCCCTGGAAACTTAATCCGGGAACGTTTAACACAATGTCCCTGTTAATCTAACGTAGACTAACAGAGTTACTCGAAGAGCCAGAAGGCGTTAACTGGGATACCATAGTCCTGGGTGAGGTTAGAAATGGTGAAGCATTTTCGGTACTAAAGAGCAGATCCTCTGTTACGCAAGGTTTCTCGAAACGAAGGAGTATGACGTGGAGTTTCTAACTGGCGAAGACATTTCAGACGACATGAAAACATCTGCAGTATCAGTGAAAGCAGAGCAACCATCGTGATAGAACGAAATAGCAGATATAAACTGAAAGTAGCACAGGGATTTCCAGAGTCCAGCAGTGACGAAGAATAAACAGAAAAATTTGATGAGGGCGCTGAATTACCGATAGAACAGTCACGTACCAAGAGCACCATATTCATGGCATACTTGAATGCGAAAGTAGGAAGAAAACGGAAAAGAGAGAAAGCGTTCGTTCACCACACTATCGCGTCTAGTCCTAGGAATAGTAGCGGAGGGTTGTTTATGGCAGTCGCTGAACGGAATTGAATCTGTGTATTGAACCCTTTCTTCCGTAAGCATAGACAGAGGAAGTGCATACGGAAAGGCCCCGCAAAGAAACGAAAGTCTACATAGATTTTATATTATGTTGTGACCCAGGCATACTACGGAGCATAGAAGTAATGGGAAATGTCAAATGTAGTGATCGCAGGTTAGCGAGGGTGAGGATAGCCCTCTTCCAGAGGAGAGCAAGAATGAAACTCACCTCTAGAAGTATATATATATATATATATATATATATATATATATATATATATATATATATATATATAGTCAAGAAATGAAGGAGCACACTTACGAAAATTGCATATTTTTTTACTGGTTTACGTTTCGGCCGTGGCACGGCCTTCGTCAGAATCTTGTCATTCTGACGAAGGCAGTGCCACGGCCGAAACGTAAACCAGTAAAAAAATATGCAATTTTCGTAAGTGTGCTCCTTCATTTCTTGACTATATGTGCACCGGAGCCACAGAACTTTCTTTTGAATTATATATATATATATATATATATATATATATATATATATATATATATATATATATATATATATATATATATATATATATATAATTTAGGACTGTCCTTGAGGACAAGTATGATGGTTTAGTACAAGAAAAAAAATGACATGGAGGGAATGAACGAAACCGTACATAGACTGATTTCTGAAGCGGCAGTTGAACTTAGAGGTCAAATACCAAGGCAAGAAGTAATCAAGCTCCCCCCACACCATAAAATACTTACTGTATTTACGCGATTCCAACGCGCATTCTTTTTCGGGCAAAATAGGCATTAAAATCGTATGCACGTTGCATTCTGGTAAAAACCGAAACTGCTCCATAGCTGCCCATCGTCATCGCCATTACGTGGTGTGACCGCTCATTTGTTGCTGGCAATCATCGTAGCACGTTCGCTTGTCGCTTTGTGCGTCGCTGGAGCCATTTGCAATCGGTCCCGTGCTGTCATTGTGCGCTGTACGATCTGTCATTCATCTTGCCCAAGAATGGATGCAGCAGCCACGAAGACGCGTCGCGGGCGCCTAGAGAATAGCTTTAAACGTAAAGTTACTCTGCATGTGGAAGAGAGCGCCAACAGGAGTGTACTCCGTCATGTTGCCGTGCTATAGACCTATGGTTGCGGCTGGCGAAAGCTCAAAAAGTTAATCTTCCCGTGCAAGTCGTCAAGAAATCTAGATCTCGAAGATGAGCTGGTGAACGAACAAAATGTTTGCACATTTTGTTCGTTCATAGAAATCACATGCATGTTAGAAACGTGGCGTACACTTAATTACTTTTCAGTTTTGGGGTCAAGGAGAACGGGTGCGCGTTAGGATCGGGCTTGCAGTATCTTTCTTTTTCGGGGGGCGCGTTGGAATTGGGAATATACGGTAATAAACGTTGTAGCTAACTGGGCTAGTTGGTTATTCATACTAAGGCTAAACAGCGCAAAAAAAAATCATGGCCATGAAAAAAGAAAACAAGAAAAAAGATGTACTGATATGAAAGCAGCAAAAAACATTACTTGAAATACGGCGAGATGGTGCATAGTTGACGGGAATTCTGAGCGCAAAGAGCGCCCGCCTTGTCGTCTTGGTTCTTGTGAACGTTGTTCTTTGCGCTCAGAATTCCCGTCAAGAAACATTAACAATCATGGGTGCACTCCGCCGTTTGAGGGGGGCCAATATTGTCCATAAGAAGAAAGATGAACAAGAGAGAGAGAGAGATAAAGCAAGAAGAGGAAAGGCAGGGAGGTTAATCAGACGAGTGTCCGTTTTGCTACCCTGCACCGGAGATGAGATAATGGGGATTTAAAAAAAGAAAGAGATAGAGAGAAGGAGAGCACTGCACGTACAAAGGAGTACAGTCAGTCACTGACGCCGGAGTTTCCCTGATCTACATGACTGCAGCGTTTTGTCATTCGACTGGGAAATCGCGGCCTTTGAGAGGGCCGTGGGTGAGCCGTGGTGATTAATGAAGCGCTGCAAACACTGGATTAAGAACCTCCAGCAGTTGCCGGGCAGTTCGGGCTGTCGGAGTATTTGGCTTATTCAAAAGCATAAGTGTGGTGTCCAGAAGAGATCGATGCATCGCATGAATGTGCTTGACCAGCACATCCAAGGACCAGCACATCCTGGTCCCTTTCAGGAAAGCCGTGGGGAACCAGCGCTGTCGTTGACTCGGTCAATGTCTGCTGCGACCATTGAAGTCGCTGCGGATTGTGCTGTGGCTTTGGTTGTGGTTCTAGCTGTGGCTCTGGCTGCAGCTTTGGTAATGCCGGCTATGCTTCAGTGTCCATGTGGTCTGGTGCGGTCTTATCTTCAGAAACTGACTCGGACATGTCTGGTCTAGGAAGCAGGAGGTGTGCGCATAATAAGTGAGGCAGCTCAGACGGTTCGAGAAAAAAGTGGGTGCGCAAGCAAACCATCGGTTGCACTGTCTGACAGGGAGCTCTGTTTCAGCAGGCCACCATGATTGTTAATGTTTATTGCTGTTTTCATGTCAGCACATCCTGTTTCCTGTTCTCTTTATAACAAGATAGCGTTAAAGAGCTCGTTTCACAGAAATTCCGCTGTCGGCGTCGTTGGTTGTGACCGAAAAATCATAATGTTGTCCGTGACCAAAAAATCGAGAAAGATTCAAATAAAATGAATAAAAACTTCGATCCGAGTGAGAACCGAACCCAGGCCGTGTGCGTGGCAAGCAGGTGTTCTACCACATAGCGTGGCTATGTATGGTCGGTTTGGTTGGTTGGTTGTGCCTTAGTGACCTGGCGCAACCCACCACGGGGGATCGGCCATGAAACGGGCTGTACCTTAATTTAGAGATAAAATTGTTTTACAATCCGAATATGTTTAGAAATGGGTGGTTTAATAGTAACTAATCGGTGCGATCGAGGCTAAAAAAGAAAAAAAAATCTAACAAGCCAACTGGGTAGAAAAATAAAGTGAAATTATACATACGCTTAACCTTCCATTCGTCTTGTCCCCCCGTAGGAAATAGCATGCGGCTTCGCAAACGTTCCTGTGGCTAAAGCCCATTTCAGTAGCACCAAAGGAAAGAACCACCGGAAGGGATAAATTTAAGCCCATCCTTCGGAGAGGTTCATCTAGCAATTTTTTCTGTGATTTGTGAACAATCTGCATGTTAAAAAGAAAGGATGCAGAGATTCACTCTCGTTGCAGAGTAGACATAAAGGTGACTGTACCAGACCGGATTTGTGTAGGTAAAATTTCTGGGGGGGGGGGAACTCGGCATCGTATTCTGGTAATTGATATTTCTTCCCTTCTAGTGGAGCACCATCGATTTTTTCAGGGATAATTAAGATGAGGAAACTCAAATGTTACCAAAGGGGAGATTTAGCAAAATTATCCGACATGGAAAACTTTTCCAAATCGCGCCGCTGATACAAGCGCCAACGTCGGGAATATAGAAATTATGGGACCATCATGTGATGCCACTGCAAGTGCATCTGCATATTCATTGAGGGTTAAACCTTTGTGACCTGGTATTCATACCAATCGAATAAGACGTAAATGTCTTGGAGCAAGAGAATCAAATACTTCTAGGGCATTCGACAAATTAGGTGCAGTTAATGAAGAACAGACAGACAGACAGACAGACAGACAGACAGACAGACAGACAGACAGACAGACAGACAGACAGACAGACAGTCTGTCAGAATGACAGCTTCTGTTATAGCTAAGGGTAATTTTGTGAGGCTAGGACAATTGCAAGCAATTCCGCTTGATAAATTGGCGTAAAGTCAGGTAAACGAATTGAAAAAGACCAATCCAAAGCTGATGATGCAATTCCCACTCCTGCCTTTTCTTCATAAACTGAAGCATCAGTCGCTATTACGATGTTCGTTTCTAAATTTGACAGGGGGTGGTCTTCGAAAATGGCATTTAGGTACTTATTGGGTAAATGTTTGCATTTATTTATTTATTTATTTATTTATTTATTTATTTATTTATTTATTTATTTCAGTACCCTCAGGGCCCGAGGGCATTACAGAGGGGAGTGGGTATACATTTGTAATACAACAAACATAAAAAAGCAATAACTTGGGGTTACATAAATACAATGAAAGAAATCAAAATTAACAGCGCACAATAAGAGAACAGATACAGTTGGTTATGAATTCAAAGCATAACAATGTCTCCTACAACAAGGAAACAAGGCGAATGAAAAAACATTCACACACAAGGACGGGCCTATGAATTAAACGAGGCATCGTCGCAACATCATGTCAAAGTGTTGGCGGGTTCAAATATGGAATACGCAAAGGCTACTCAAAAAATGGAAATACTATAATCCTAAAAAAAAAAAAACGTCATGACGACAACAGGTTAGCTACAGCAGCTTTAAACTTAGAGTTATCAATAACCTCGACGACAGATCGGGGAAGGTGATTCCAACTTGCTGACGTACGGGGGATGAATGAATTGTAAAAATGGTTGGTGTGGCATGTGGGAATACCAACCTTATGACGATGGTCGATGCGGGCAGATACGTAAAATGAAGGGGTTATCAATTTATTTTTGAGAATCGGATTGTCGTAATATACCTTGAGGAACAGGCAGAGGCGAGATATTTTCCTACGTTGTGAAAGCAGAGGTAATGATAAACTTGCTTTCATGGAAGTGACGCTGGAGGTGCGATGATAATTAGAAAGAATGAAACGAGCAGCCCGGCTCTGGATGGCTTAAAGTTGAGAGATGAGCGTTTCTTGACTGGGGTCCCACACAGATGCAGTATATTCCAGTTTGGAACGGACTAATGATTTATAAAGAAGTAACTTTACAGGACTAGAAGAAAGATAAAAATTTCGGCGTATAAAGCCCAGCGTGCGATTAGCGTTATTGGTTACATGATCTACATGCATCTTCCAAGAAAGATCAGAAGAGATGGTTACGCCTAGATATTTGTAACAGGAGACGGTTTCCAGGTTAGTATTATTAAGATAATAAGAGGGCAGTGTTGTATTGCGACGTGAAACGCGCATGTGCTTGCATTTCTTAGTGTTTAACTCCATATTCCACGTGTTAGTCCAGTCACGAACCCGGTTTATATCAGACTGAAGAAGATCTACAACAGAGTCACTGTTAATAACACGATATAGAACGCAGTCATCTGCGAACAGGTTAATTGATGAACATAGATTATCAGGTAAGTCGTTTATATAGATGAGAAAAAGCAAGGGTCCCAGCACAGAGCCTTGAGGCACCCCCGATTCAACTGCAGAAGTGATGGACGAGGTGTCATTAACAGTGACAAATTGGGAACGATCAGTGAGAAAAGAGTGCAGCCATTGAAGAACGTTAAGATCAATGTTAAGTTTACTGAGTTTCAAAAGAAGCAGTTGATGAGAAACCTTGTCAAACGCTTTTGAGAAGTCTAGGAATATGCAGTCGACAATGGAACCTCCGTCAAGGATGGAATTTAGGTCATGCATGAAGGACAAAAGTTGTGTTTCACATGAAAATGACTTGCGAAATCCATGCTGATGATCTGTAAAAAAGGCATTTGACTGTAGAAAAGATGCGAGGTGAGAGTAAATAGCATGTTCCATAATTTTACATGAAATGCACGTAAGTGAGATGGGTCGATAATTATATGGAGAATGCCTATCCCCAGACTTGTGCAAGGGAATCACCTTCCCTACCTTCCAGTCTTGCGAAATGCAACCGGTCTGGAGTGATTGCTGAAATAGATTAGTGAGAATTATGACACTGTACACTTTAGTTCTAATCAAAAACTTGGAATTGATGTCGTCAACGCCACATGATGATGAAACTTTTAGGTTTTGTATTATTTTTTCTATGCCAGCAGTATCAAAGACAATAGGGTCCATTGTAAAAAAAATCAGTACCGGCATAGGCGGGAGTTACAGAACACACATTTTTTTTGAAAAAGCAGAAACAAATACAGAGTTTAGAACATTTGCGGATTCGTCAAGATGGATTAGGCGATCGCCTGCATCTTTAAGGGTGATAGGTGAATTGTCTCTTTTGTTGACTACATTCCAAAATTGCTTAGGGTTAGTAATTAAAAGAGATGGTAATGTAGTATTGAATAATAGATCCTTGGCACGTTTGAGGGTTTCTTTATATTCAGCAGCCACGGTCTCATAAGCACTCCAACGTTCTTGAGTGCCGGTTTGCTTTGCAGAGCGGAAAATGTGTTTTTTCTTATTGCGTAGTCTTTTTACCGATTGACTGAACCATGGTGATTGCCGGTTAGATGTGACGACAATGCGTGGTACATATTTTTCTATGAGTGATAGAACCTTTTCTTTAAATAAAGTCCAGTTATTATTCACGGAGCGATCATAAAAGTTCTGCATGTAATCACCCAAAAAAGCAGAGAGATCACGATTAATAGCATCGAAATCTGCATGTTTGTAGTCCCGGATATATTTTTTGTGGTTGCTACTGCGAGGCACTGTGCAGACGAAAGAAAAATGAAGAAGCGAGTGATCGCTTAGCCCCGGTAAGTAGGATACGGAATTCAAAAGATCAGGCGCAGTGGTGAGTACTAGGTCTAAGATGTTAGAAGTGGTAGACGTAATTCTTGTTGCCTGCGTCACTAGCTGGGACAAGTTGAAATCGTTGCACAAATTCAAAAACGCGTCGCCCACACCCGTGAAGGGATGACAAGTGGAACGCATGTTAGACCAAACTATATTCGGGTAATTAAAGTCACCTACTAAAAGGAGCGGACTATTCGGATACCGCACTGTTATCATGTAAATGACATCATGAAGCTCGTCAACAAAAGTGGGTGAACAGGATGGTGGTCGATAACAAACGCCCAGTATCAACTTCTTAGAACACGTCTGTATTTCAACCAGAACAAGTTCTAAGGCGTTACTAATATGAATCGGAAAAGACAAAATCGTGTCCGAAACCGCTATGAGCACGCCTCCGCCACACCGATCACCTCTGTCGCACCGATAAATGTTGTAGTGTTTTTTGCAATCGAACAATTCGCTGTTATCAACCTGCGCAGACAACCAGGTTTCTGTAAGACAGACTATGTCGGCGTCAGAAGCATCGATAGCAGAGCATAGATCGTCACGCTTTGGAATTAGGCTTCGAATATTTGTGAAAAGAAACGAAAGTTGGTTTATGACCTGTAACTTTGATCCACTTCCCCTCGCCCAGCGCTATTCAGTGCTGGGTGACACAGACGCATTAGGCAATTCGTGCGCGGAACCTGAAGTTTCGACTGATGGCTTAAAGGTACCCGAGATTTCACGCACGCAATCATCAGAGGGGTTGTAGGTGTAGCACTTTCTATTTATGTACAGTTTGTTGAAGCGAAGCTTAAAACTTGAGTTTTGGGTTTTGCCGAAATCGGCCAGTTTCTTTCTAGCAAGGCGAGTAGCGGGCGAATAGTCTTCACTAACGGTAATATTTTCTTCCTTCAGCTTAGAACTGCTGAGAAGTATTTGCTGCTTGAGCTTGAAAGAAAAGAATTTGGCAATGATTGGCCGGCACTTATTGGAAGAATAGCCGCCAAGCCTGTGTGTTCTTTCGATAAGTATTCCAGAGGGTGGTAATTTCACTTTGGATGAAAGTACATTAATCAGCTTTTCCTCTGACTGAGCCCAGGACTCAGACTGGGCATCAGGTAGACCATAGAATAAAAGGTTGTCTCGCCGCTGCATGTCTCCAAGCTCAGCTTGCTTAGCACGTAGTTGAACGTTTTCGCTGTTAAGACGGCTAATCGACTGGCGAAGGCGCTGTATCTCTTACTCAACTTCCTCAAGGGCGGCCGTTTTGTGCTCTACCTCAGTTAATCGTTTGTCTAAAACAGTAAGATTTTCTTGAAAATCTGCCTGTGTCTTTTTAAGTTCATCAACAGATTTGATTAAGTCCGATTGGTCCCTCTCCATTTTTTTCGGTACGCGTGTTTACAGCTTGTAATATCTCGAACATATCATTAAACTTCTTAGCCTGTGAATCAATAAGAGGGCTTTGCACTTGGGCTCTTGTTTTGGGGCCAGGGTTGAGCTCAACATCACCGGACAGCATAAGTAATTGAGTTAAAACGTCAAAGCACTCATGAAAAACACAAAGCAATACTCCCGGGCGTGAGAACAGCAACAGACAAACGTTATTCGACTTTTTAGCATACAGAGATGTAACAGAACTAACCTGTACGACAAAGCAGAACGGATTAGTGAACCGCATCGTAGTGCTGTTCACAAGCCCACTAAGGGCGCCGGGGTTCCACCAGCTCTTTATATAGGCAGCCGTAGATGATATTGTCGTCGATCCGAATCCTTCGTTTGGTAGAGGGATGACCGTCAAATCATGGTGCTTGTCGCGCAGCCAGGCCGATTCTTCAGAGTCGTTGAGTTGACAGGTTGCTGGTATCAACTGCCGCTGAAGATAACGGTACAGCGCTGAAGTATATCCATGCCGTAACCTGTACGACAAAGCAGAAGGGATTAGTGAACCGCATCGTAGTGCTGTTCACACGCCCACTCTCGATATATTTCTGAGGAAATATATCGTCAAATTATATTCTAATTGTTCCAAGAGATCTGTTTAGTACAAGTACTTCCCGAAGGTTTACTTGTAATGTTTCCAAGAGTTTCTGTGCGACAGTGGCTCGTGGACACCTTCATCTAGACCACTGGTGGTTAAAAAATGACGTCAGCTCATTAATAAAAACCTACTGCGACCTCCTCTGTGGTGTTGCATATATCATTAGGAAGGTACGTACTGTTAGAACTTGCATACGTGTCAGAAGAGAAGGCAGGCGTGCTTCTTTGTACAAATTATTATTCGCATCAAGTTTATGGAGCCCAGGACATAACCGTAATTATTCGTGTTCTAGAAGAGCCAGTGGTCGAAGTTTGTAAGCAGGTGCTCCAGAAAACAAGACAGAGCTGAACTCTAATATCGGGCGAATATACATATAATAAATCATAATGAGCACATCACGATGTAAACCAGATCGTTTACTGCTGAGTCTACGATGCATCCCTACCGTCCGCGTTCCTTTAGCTGCCATATTTTCTATATGGAGACCCCAGTTAAGTTTGAAATTTGAACAGGAACACTTAGGGAGAAAACTACGATTGCGCTTTTCTTAATATTGAAGGACTTAATGCCCTTCCAACCACTTTTCCAGATTGTTAATATATATCTGCAGATTTTGATAGAGTGTATGTATATCTGCAGCTGTAGGAAAAAAATGCGACCGTCGTCAGCGTATACACCCCTCCACGTCGTGTTGTACAGGAATAGTGCATAACAAGACATTAAACAATAATGGTGACAAAACCACACCCTGGGGGAGACTTCTAAATTGTTTATAACTTGAAGAAGACACACCAGATTGACAGCAATGAAATTCTGTCTTTTAAAAAGGAATGTACTCGTGCAACGAAGTAATGTGGTAAACCTACGTGAGTAAGCGAATATGTTAGTTCAACGTGTTCCACGCTGTCACAGGCTTTTGCAATATCTAGAGTTACTAAAGGGGCAAAGTGTTTTTTTAGAACGAGCTAGTTGTATCCTGCTTTTTAAGTCAACATGGACACACCAGATTCGAGCAACCACGCCTGAATACAATTTGGCTCAAGAACATGTTTTCGTTCAGCCAGTTTCTAGAACTTCTTGCTGGGCATGTCATGAAGTGCAAGGAAATAAAATAAATAATAATAATTTTCGGTTCAGGTGAAAATCGAACCCAGGCAGTCTGCGCGCCAAGCAGGTGTCCGATGATAGTGCCATAGTACTGCTTGAAACTTCAGCGAAAAAAAAAACACTATATGAATGTGATGTAATGGAAGGCGTCTCCTTAATACATGCAGTATTGCGTTGCAGAAGCGTAGAATCACGCCAGGCGTCAAGACATGTGAATTGCATAACGAGAGGGTGTTTTAAAAGGCCGCCAATTACAAAGCGCTCAGACATGTTTGAACATCACCATCAGCAAAACCATTCACAAAATGAACAACTGTGCAGGTTCGCGTGTTGCCGCAAGGATGCGTAGTGGGCCCTTCGCTGATTCGCAAAATGAATAATTATAACGTAGTGCGCACATAAAAACTGTACTTGCAGCAAGGCATTCTAGGATAGTTTGAAAAGGCCAATGCTTACGCGCACAGTCGTTCGTTTCCTTACGGCACTGTTCAGGCATGGACCGAAAACCGAAGCGAGGCTAGCAAATGAGGAGGCGATGCGCACGACGCCCGATTGCGATATCGCGTGCTACTTCTCGACGGCAAAGCTCAAGCATCATCCAAGTTTTTTAGATGTGAAGCATCTTATGGCGAAGCTTAATCCGGTGGTGGTGGTGGTGGTGGTGGTGGTGGTGCGCCGCGTGCCCACCCTTACTGCGCATGCGCAAACAGTTAAAAAAAAAATAAAAAACCTCCTCTCCCCCTCTCTCTCCTCTAGGCATCCCTCCCCGCGGCAACTACACCCACACTGCGCATGCGCCTCCCTTCCTCTCTCCCCTCTTACACTTCCCCCCTCTCTCCATCCCTGCCCGCGGCGTCTAACTCCCCCCTGCGCATGCGCGTCCCCCCCTCTCTCTCCTCTCCTACGCTCCCCCCCTCTCTCCTCTACGCATCCCTGCCCACGGCGTTCACACTCCCACTGCGCATGCGTGTCACCCCCCTCTCTCTCCTCTCCTACGCTCCTCCCTCTCTCGCCTCGCGACGCCGACGCAGGCAGCGTCTGCTAGCGAGTTTCTTGGTCGAAAAAACCGACTGCTCGCGCTGCACAACCGTTCACTGGCCATCCCGTATATATAGCAATGGATCTTGACCTCCAAGGTGGTGCCGGTGGGAGATTTCTTCTGTGCGTTGTTGAACAATAAAAATTCGCAGCGTGCGCGTTAACTAAAAGCGGAGTGCGGGTCTCTGTGTCCAGTCGGAGTCTTCTGTCTCTCATTGCCCATTAGCAGCGATTGGCATGTTCTAGTAGGAAAAACTGCTCCATCACTGCCTGCTTTGCACCTCCCCAGTTTTCTCTCCTGCGCAACGCTGCGATGAGCGCCAGCGTCAACGCCGCCGCCAGTGTAAGCGTTAGCGCCCGCTGCTTCACATCTACACATGGTTCCCTTTAGCGGGAGATAGTGTAATGTTTTTTTTCTCTGTTCTTCTTTTTTTCATCTTTTTTGTAACGGTTCCCGCACATGCTACTTGTATGACGTTTTCATGTCAATAAAAATTCAGTTGGAAGTCAGCGCTTGTCCAGTGTAATTGCTTTTCGCGGCCGTGCTTTTATTGCTCTGTCTAGCCTCAGTACTTAATAAAGAAATGACAATGTTTGGAAGTTACTAAATAAATGTCTAACACGGAATTTTGCTAAGCCAGCAAAGCTGATCGCTAAGAAAGAAGTAACAAAAGGAATTATAAAGCCAAAGAGATGATAGCAGCAGTTAAAAAAAAAAGGCCGGTAAAAATGTTCTCTGGCAGGATACACGCGTTTTTATCCTACCGTGTGTCTGCTCCCTCCCCCTTCACCTTACTGTATAGGGCGGAGAAAGACGTGCTTAGGAGGCCTCGGGCAGAGGTCGCCCTTACACCGACTGTCATCTCAACGTGGAACTGGTCGCATTTACCCCTGGGCGCTACGCGTCCGTACTGCTCTATCCCAGCGATGTAAGAAGATGCATACCATCTTATATGGACATGCCAGTAAGAAGATGCATACCATCTTATATGGACATGCCAGTAAGAAGATGCATACCATCTTATATGGACATGCCAAGGGCTACAGTCGGAACGCTCCCGTAACCTCCTGCAAGTCGGCCTTCGCTGCGATGACACGATCAATTATGACCACTGGATACATGATAACAAATTTTACAGGACACTGCTACACAACACCGGTCTTACGGGGCACATCTAATACGTATAAAAACACGAACTATTATACCTTAAGGGCTGGTCTATGTCGCAATAAAAAAGAAAGAAAGCTCTGCTTAGGAAGGACAAAAATGTACACACTAAAATATAAGCTGGGCTATATTACTGATTTCAATGGCATATGGGAGGCCGCAGAAGACTTTTATTATGAACTCTAGAGCTCGCAGATGTGCAATCCACCATATAGTGAAATTCTATAATGAAAAGTCGAACGAGGCACTGAAGTTTCAAATGTAACTACCGATGAACTCAAAAAAGGCATACAAGATAATCCTCGAGGGAAAGCGGCTGCTGAGACTTGAGGTAATGAAAGATGGGTGGGGAGGAGATTTTGTATTTAAGAAACTTGCGACACTCTACATTTAAGGTATCGAAACTGTAAATACGGCAGTAAGCTGGTAAAGTTTCGACGTTATATTAATACATATTAAGGGAGACGTAAAAGACTTCAAGATTTTTAGACCCATCAGCTTACGTATTATACAAAATATTTACGAAGGTAATTTCATACAAGATAAAAGAAACGCTTGTCTTTAACCAACCAATAAGCAGGCTTATAAAGAGCAGTTCTTCAGTGAATCAAAGTCTTCAAACCGGGCAGTTGAGTCAATGAGGTCAATAATGTCAATGACAGTCAATCAATGCGTAAATTGAGGAATACGCTGCGTCTAACGAACACCTTTATCTAGGTTTCATAGCTTACGAATAAGCATTCGAGGCTCAGTTGAGATATGAGTGATCTTCGAAGCATTACGTCACCGTAGTGTACCTATCCATATATAGATACCTTAGCTAACAACTACGAATACCTCAGCCAGTGGCGTAGCCAGGGGGTGGCACACGGGCACGTGCCCCCCCCCCCCCCCCCCCCGAAATTTTTTTTTTTGCCATGGCATACATAGCGAAAAATGGCCATTTCAAGGAGGTGCCCCCTCCGAAATCAAGGAGGTGCCCCCCCCCCCCCCCCGAAAAAAAATTTCTGGCTACGCCCCTGTCCTCAGCTACCTTGCTTCCCTGCAAGAAAAGCAAAGAAACTGGGAGATGACCAGAAATTTCACAATCAAGAAAGCTTGGTGAGATCCCCCCAGGAAAGTGCGGGAAGTTGCACTTCCTCGTCAACAGAACGTTCAGTGCGGAGCCCTTCCGAGTGATTCAACACAAGCATGACAGAAGAACGATAGATGGCGCAGTAATCTTTTAATGGCGGCGTCTGCAATAAAAAAAATTCATATTACTTACGCAGGTTGAAAATTCTTTTATAAGTCTTGCGAAATATGAAAAGTTTGAGTACGTACGCGAGTATCCGTTGCCTAATCTGTAACAAGCAAAAACCATATTTAACAAACGGGACGTGCATAAAGCTGTGCAACGTTCGTGCAATAATACCGCTGGTATTCATCTTTAAATCGCAATTTGCACATATAATAGCGCTCAGGTTAGGTGACCCAAACGTATGGTTTTCATCGACGCCTCCCTTTTGTTACTTATGTGAGAAGGAACATCGAAAGTGCTCAAGAAAAAATATTCAAGAATAGACAACAGAAAGCGGTAGCTTGCAGCGTTGCCTCCTTGTAACAGAGTCAGTGAGTGCAGATGGCTTCCAGAAAGCGTCCCCTTCTTGTACCAAATTTAGGTGTAGCCTTTTGCGTACCAACAGCTTCAAAGAAAGGCCTGCATTGGAAAATACCCATATGACAAGGAACGACTTCGGAACGCGTTGCACAATGTATTCCCCGCGCACCTCGTAGATATTACGGCAGAACAGCGCAATAACGGGGCCTTGAACACAGATGGACACAAAAATGGCATACTGACTTGTTTTTGTGCTGTTCTGCCATAATTTTCACGAACCAAGCCCACACGTAAGAACCCTTGTAGATGTCTTATCTTTCGAGCTCTGTACACAAAACTAAAATGCGTCGTAGTCTGCACTCCTCATGGACAAGCCACGGACATCAGTCGTGAACTCGTCCATTTTAGGGCTTGGACTGGTGAAGTGGTGCTCCATAGTGTTACGATAGTGCTACGACAATGTGTGAGCTTTTCTCAAACACACAAAAATTTCCAAATCATTCAGGAAATAAACTGCCATCGAAGGCAGAAGCTAATGGCGACGCATGAATCGCACAAGAGGATGCAATATTTGCAGCAATAGGATAATGCTTGGAGAAAACCCGTTAATTTGCAATGTTAACTGATACAAACCCAGTGCGCGAGCATGCAAAGAATACACACACCACGGCAGACAAATACTTCCCTTCGGCTATGTATTAAAGGTGAACCATTTCTTGGCGAATTGTAGGCACTTGGAACCTATCTATCTATCTATCTATCTATCTATCTATCTATCTATCTATCTATCTATCTATCTATCTATCTATCTATCTATCTATCTGACATGAGTATGCGACGAACATGAATGAGAGGTGATCTATCTATCTATCTATCTATCTATCTATCTATCTATCTATCTATCTATCTATCTTCGCTGATTGCTGCAATGCGTGGAATTGGCGAAATTGTGTGTCGCTTCCTTTCCGGTCCCAGAGCTCCGGCTCATATTGGATAAAATAAGATGATCCTTTCAATCTGTAGCGACAATGGCCATGCCGCACGTGCCCACGTTAACATTATATCACGCGGTCAACCTTCGCGATAGCTTTGATCGCGCGAAATGTCAACCTTTTGTCTTGATAATAACAGCTCAACGGTGAAGTTTCGCAGAGCTGTGGGTTAGAAAATAATAGGCGCTACAGCATAAAGGTGAATTTAAATTCAACATCTCCTTGATGGGAGCGCGTTAATCAAGAAATTATGACAGCCAACATGCGATATTCACACAAGACTTCTTAGATTTTATCTCCTTTTTATCGCTATTCGAACTGCTTATGCGCAAGATATTCATCATTGGAAAGAAAGAACCCAAATCTTGAGAGACAAGCAGCGAGATCAAAACGCGGACAGTGCTCGCGGGGACATTCCGTAGCGGGCCAACAGTCAGGGGCAGCAACTAACACAAACAACATGGTCTGGACGGAGCCGGCGGTCATTCGGGGAGCCAAGAACAAGGTTGGCATAGCGAGCACGCGAAAGGCCCCGCCTATAAAGAAGCCCAGTTTTTTTCTTTTGTTCCCATTTTTCTCCGTTCGCCGTTTTGCGATGGAATTCACGGCCTCTCCGCGGGCTTTCCTACACCGAACGCTTAGGACAGGTTACAAGTGTTAAGATAACGATTCAGAGAAGGTTGCAAACTAGCTTCCGGATTTTCTTACTACTGCGTGAGCTACCAACGCCCATTCCCACTTTCCAGCGGAAGTGATGGATACCTACTCTCGCTGAGCTTAGAGGTGTTCGGTGTAGGCAGGGTATATATACTCGCCCGGTAGGCATTCGAAGGCCAGAAAGCATCGCCTGCACCTTGTCTGTAAAACACCTTCTACCGCACCCCTTTTGCCAATCGAAAAGGATACCACAATTCCAAAAAGGACCATGAAGAGTCTGGTAAGATCAGTAGTTCAGAGTTTGCGCACATTATTTAAGAATTCAATCGTTCAGAAGTTTGTGAAATGTCACGGTCTCATAATATTTTCGTAGCTTCAATGCTTCAGACGTCCAGCGAGATAGTTATGGATCAATAAAGCCGATAAGCTTCATAACGTTTATAAGCGTAACTTTAACGGATTTTTCCGTAAAAGGACCAAATTTGACATGCATAGTGGGGACAGCAATTGATGACGTCAAACTCCATAGTCTAAGCATAGTGAAAGGAATAGAAATCGGAGCCTCATAGCTTTACAAGTAAATCGAAAACGTACACGTTGAAAAGGCGAAAAGTCTTTTCACACTGATGTGAAAATATTCTTTTTGGCCTTCTATAATGTACGACTTCTAAGGAACAAATCACGCATCACAGTATTTGGAAGGTTCTGCTGCAGCCTGTACTTCACTTTCGGAAAGGCGTCCTTGGCTGCAATTTATTTATTTATTTTAGAGAGGCTAAGGTTAACAGCATTTTTACAGCCTCACTGCAAGGCAGCTGCAGTCGTTATTGTACTGAGTTCTACCTTTGACCTCAGCCGGTTACATCCAACAGACAACAACGCTAAGTAACGCCTGCGGGACATTACTTTGGTATTTTTAACTGCAGTAGTAATTAGGACTCAAATTGAATTTCATCTTGACTGATAATTACTCAACTCCAGTTAAAAGACCTAGTATATTACCCCCGATACTTCACTCGGCATAATTCTCTGCTAGATTCATTTGGTTGTGTCTAACACGGAAAACAAGCCCTTCGAACAATTACACTTCACTCGCACCTTTGAGCACACATTTAAAGTGTCAACATAGTTGCACAACATCGTAAATACGTGAACAATACGGAAGCAGCTGCCACAATTGCTCACGGTAGTTCTGTGAATAATTGGGAAAACCACTAATGGTGCTGATTTTCAACGTATAACTAACTTTGATGAGAATAATTTCTGCTCTCATCGCTACATTACCGCCCAGATGAGGACAAAGGTATTTGTGCGTACGCTAATTACACCTACACATTTTTTCGCTGTAATATTGATAAAAACAACGAAGTCAGAAGAGTTCTGCGGCATTCGCATTCGTACAAAGTAAAGCTAATATTTCGCGCTGTCAGTTTTCGATAAAGTGCGCTGGTGAGACTAGAAGCAGCTCGGCTGCAAATAGTGTTTGCACTGCATAATGCTGTAATTTAGGATTCGTTTAGCAAGTTTTTTCGTGAACTGGACCAAGCCATTGACACTAAGTGTCCATACTAATGTTTAATACCGGAAAACGTTGTGAATTTGTGCGTTTTCATAAATTTCTATGCGTCCTCTACCTATATTTCTAGAATTCTTCACTAATGTTCGCAATTGTGTAAATCTTATGAATTATAAGTGCCTGCAATTTTTCTGAATTCTTATGCGCTTACATGCTTGTATGTTTCTATGTATACTATTTCTGCTAAGATATGGTAACAGGTCGCACTACTCATAAATAAATAAATAAATAAATAAATAAATAAATAAATAAATAAATAAATAAATAAATAAATAAATAAATAACATCATTCACCACCTCATAACATTGTTCCATTTTCTTAAAGACCCATTTAGGGGGTCTTTCTGTATGCCTCTTGTGTGGCCTTATGCTGACAGGCATAGGACTTGGTTTCACCTCTTTGGCACACGAAGTACAGAAATTCAAAACGAAAAGAGCACAGTGTTTCGGAGGTCTATAGAGAGCGTACACTGTTTCCTTTCAGATGTCGTTGCTCGCCCTCGCGGCCGTGATTGCTGTTGCCACGGCTGGCTATGGCTACGGACATGGCTATGGAGGCTACGGCGGATACGGAGGCTACGGAGGATATGGCGGATATGGTGGTTACGGTGGGTACGGCCACGGTGGATATGGAGGCTACGGTGGATACGGCGGCTATGGTGGCTTACGGAGGATACGGCGGCTACGGAGGATACGGTGGCTACGGAGGCTATGGTGGTTATGGAGGCTATGGGGGGTTACGGCCACGGCGGGTATGGCGGCTACGGGCACGGATACAAGGTCATTAGCTACGGACACGGCTACCACGGATAAGTTTTTGTAAACCAGTATTTATTCAACTGTAAATAAAGATACCTGTGATATCATCATCACTTTGTATTTTACTTTATATTCCATACATAGCAGATGCAAAACATCATTATTCACTGCAAAAGATACAACGCCACAGCCACATTGGATTGGTAGAAATCAAAGTTCCCAAGCAAAGTTAATATAAAAGGCGAAGCTTACACTAAGTCGCGCAAGGCTTGAAACAGAGAAACTGGACGATTCTGAAGTCTAAACTGGTTGCTTCTAGGTAGTTCCTATATATTTAGCTCGGTGATGCTAGGTTGTTTCCAGGTTGATTCTCAGAGCAGAGAGGTTCGAGTTAAACCACAGACAGTCACCGACATGACACCGATGTCCGAATTCAGACAGAAACTCGCGCTGAAACCGAGCGTTCACACCTCTCATAGGTCTACGGACACATCGTCGTCGGCGGAGGGCTCCCATGGCGGCGGGGTCTTCTCGCAGCCGCTGTTGGTTTTCCCGTTGTAGTATTCTTTCGTTGTACGTACTCGCGGTCGTCGGTTCATCGCCGTCATTTCGCAGCCATTTCTTGTGCTAACGGTTGCTTCTTCATACTTAGTGGACCAGTGGCGAGTAGGGGGGATTAAGCCTATTTCTGTGGCACATACCTTTTGATGATGATGATAGTTACACGGTATGTCGTCATTTACGGCTGGCTTAAAGGAGCCCAGACACAAAATTTCGAAGGCGAGATAATCAGCGAGATATATTTATGTGTAGACATGCCCAACATCTACGAAATATCAAGGGCAAATATAGCCTAGAGCATATATAAAATCAATTTTAAAGTACATGCCACGCTACTGAGCGAGATGCGGAGCCCCTCGCGACGCCGACATCAACGAGGCGGCAATGGAAACAAACCTACATCACGAGTTTGTGTAGGCTGATTGCTGGCATGCGCCTAGCGCTTGCGCTACCTGCGATTCGTTCCTCCGTGCCTGCGGCTTTGCGTGTGCTGGCTATGCTGGCTGTCAGTGCGGCGCCCGCTCGCGCACGCTCTCGTGCGCGGCGCCCACGTCACAGCTTTTGCGCGGTCACGTGACCAGCTTCGTTTACCTTGCCGCCGGAACTGCTCCTGCCTAGCTCGGGCATCTTTCAAACCGAAACTGCAACTGGGCGCTCTAAAGACGTCTCTCTAAAGAATTAACCTTCGCGCACTCGCGCAAACGAGGTTCCCACCGTGATAAGTGGGTCATAAGCTACCTACTTCGCTGTTAAAACGAATTCAGGAGCCTGCCAAAGGTGCACAGTCTATAGATTGCACTCCAGGTATATTGCTAGTGCTTTCAATATATACTAGAAGTGGATTTACAAGCCGGAAGCTTAGCGTTTCTTCACATGAAATGGAAGTTGGACCTTTATGTTTTGCTGCCGCAAACGACAAATAATAATTCCAGACAGTATATGAGTCAGAACATCGCGGACATTCAGAGAGAGAGAGAGCGAATGAATATAGGAAAGGTAGGGAGGTTAACAAGACTACGTCTAGTTTGCTACACTACGCGTGGGGAAAGGGGAATAAGGGAGTAAAAGAGAAAGAGAGAGAGAGAGAAAGAAGGAAGTAGATGCACATTGCACACGACACACACAGTGCAGGGTATCACAGGCGGTCGCTCAGCGATGTTGCCTTCAAGAATTGTAGAAGGGCTCGTGTGGCTTTCTGGGCTGATGTACTTGTAGACCATGCACCCAAGATCTTTTCCAGAGTAAAGGGACGATCATCCAGTCTTCTCAAGGCACACTGGAGTGTCCTTCGGTCTTGTTCAAAGTCGGGACAGTGGCACAAGACGTGGTCAAGAGTTTCTTCACAGTTGCAGCTATCACACATGGATGAGTCAGCCATACCTAAGCGATGGCTGAATGAGTTTGTAAATGCTACGCCGACCCACAACCGACATAGCATTGTAGCTTCACGTCGCGAAGTCTTTGATGGTAGGTGTAATTGGAGTAGCGATTCGAGGTTTTGTGGGTGACGAGTGGAGTTCAGTGGAGAATTTCAATGCGTAAGCGTTGCATTATGCGCGATGTGACGAAGCTCTCTTGCAGCGTCGACTCTTGACAGGGGTATCAGCAGTGTGGACGCTCCTTCGTGGGCACACCGAGCAGCGTTGTCGGCGAGGTGGTTACCACTGATCCCACAGTGACCCGGCAGCCATTGAAAGACTATGTCGTGTCCTTGAGTAGTGGCGCGATGACCAATTTCATTGATTTGAGACACCAACTGATGGTAGTTTCCACGTCGTAGACTTCGCACACATTGAAGGGCCGCCTTGGAGTCGCAGAATATGGCCCACTTCCCGCGGGATTCTTGCATAACAGATTTCATTGCGGCTAGAAGGGCGGCAAGCTCGGAGCCCGTAGAGGTCGTGACGTGTGAAGTCTTAAACTTGACGGTGATTGATCGAGATGAAACAACAAAGGCGCCCGTCGAACTTCCCGAGACCGAACCGTCTGTGTAAATATGAATTCGGTTAGCATACGATATATGCAAAAGGTCCAATGAGATCTGCTTGAGGGCTGCAGATGACAGGCTAGCTTTTTTGTATATCCCCGGCACCTCAAGGTGCACAGGGGGTCTTTGCAGGCACCACTCTGGATATAGCGATATGGTTGCGGGCGAGAACCTCCAGGAGATGGAATGCTGGTTAGCCGCAACAACTCTGGAAAACTCTGCCTTCGGTCTTTCTAGTGGCAGGCTAGCAAGGTGATGGTTAGGCACTCTGGATATATGGCGAATATGTGCCCGGAGGGTGTCGACAGTTATATATGTCGTAATCGGATGGTCTTTGGCGATAGCAATTGTTGCGACCGTGTTAGAACATCTAGGTAACCCCAAGCATGTGCGAAGGACTTGGCCTTGAATGCTTTGTAGGACCCGGACGTTAGTCTTCCCGACGTTTGAGAGCACATGTGTGCTATACTGCAAATACCCCAAGAAAAGCGCTCTGTACAGTTGCAGCATAGCTGATATGGATGTACCCCACGTTTTACCGGCGAGAAATCTCATTACGTGGGCGATAGAGGTGAGCCTCTTCCTCAAGTGCGAGATGTGAGCACTCCACGAGAGGTCTCTGTCGATAATGACGCCCAAGAATCGGTGACATCTCGTATACGAAATTCTTGCGTTGTCGATTGAAACGGGATACCAGAACATCGGCTTGCGGGTAAAAGGAACTAAGGCGCACTTCTCGGTAGAAATTCTGAGGCCTCGAGCACGGAGGTACTTCGACGTTATTCTCGCTGCTTTTTGGAGCCTTGCAAGTACCTGGGGTCGTGTCACTGCCGAAGCCCAGATGCATATGTCATCGGCGTATATAGAAATGTTGACTGATCGAGGTAGAACCCGGACAAGCCCAATGATCGTGAGGTTAAACAAAGTAGGGCTGAGAACCCCACTATGCGGGACGCCACGAGAGGTGTAATGGTCAATGGTGCGGCCTTCCGCGGTGTGCATGAAGAAGGATCTCTTCAATAGGTAGCTCCGAACTCATCGAAACATTTCTCCACCGATTCCAATATTTTCCAAGGCATCGAGAATGGCGTCGTGCGTTACGTTGTCGTAGGCCCCTTTCACATCGAGGAACATAGCAACGGATATGCGCTTGAGGTGTTTCTGTTGTTGCACAGAGGTCACAAGGTCGATGACATTATCTATAGAAGAGCGGCCTCGTCGAAAACCAGCCATAGCCTCTGGATATATATTGTAGCGCTCTAGGTACCACTCGAGGCGTGTGAGGACCATTCTTTCCATTACTTTTCCCACGCAGCTAGACAGCGCAATGGGTCGGTACGATGCCAGGTCAAGTGGCGACTTTCCGGGCTTTAAGGATCGGTACCAAGCGGCTGGACTTCCACCTGTCAGGAACATAGGTCGGCAAAACTTTTGCAGCTCACTCAGACTCACTCATAAAATACATTTTGCGCTTAGGGCTCACTCGGACTCAGACTCACCAAAATGTTCCTGAGCCGGACTCACTCGGACTCACACTCACGAAAATTTTCTTCAACCGGACTCACTCGGACTCAGACTCACCAAAACATTACTTACCCAGACTCACTCAGAATCAGACTCACGGCTCGATCTGAGTCTGAGTGAGTCCGAGTGAGTCGACTCATGAGTCCGTCAGCCTGAAATTATGTTTTTCGATCATGGTGTCAATGCTGTATAACACCAATATCTCAAGTAATCTGTGCTCTTCTTGGCGCCTTTTGATATAGTACCTTCGAATACGACTTATGAGTACTCGTAAACCAATAAGGTCATTTTTCATGGCAGAGATGGCAACATAAGATATATTTATCAAGAACTTCCTTGGAAGAGTTGGCAAGAGAAGGAGGTCAAGGCACTCCCCTACGTAATTCGCGCCTCTGATCAAGAAATCTTGAAATGGTGTATGAAATACACTGTTTTGGAATACGTGTGAGTGGACGTGAGTATAAACGTAATCCAGGAAAGGCTGATAGTAATGTTTAATATGAGTAGATATGACCATAGGTCGGCGAAAACAAGTGGAACTCACTCAGACTCACTCAAGAAATATATTTTGCGCTTTGGACTCACTCAGACTCAGACTCACCAAAATAATCTTGAACCGAACTCACTCGGACTCACACTCACGAACATTTTCTTCAACCGGACTCACTCGGACTCAAACTCACCAAAATATTACTCACCCGGACTCACTCATACTCAGACTCACGGCTCAATCTGAGTCTGAGTGAGTCCGAGTGAGTCGACTCATGAGTGAGTTCGCCGACCTATGGTCAGGAACGACGCCATCATTCCATGACTGGTTGTAGCATTTAAGTAGCTGGTCGCGACCGCGTTCTCCAAGATGGCATAAAGCTGCGTATGTAATGCCGTCCGGCCCAGGTGACGATGAACGCCTGCAGGAGGCTTGAGCCGCATCCAGTTCCTCGAGTGAGAAAAGCACGTTCAGCTCAGGGACACGCGCTAAAGGAACATCGCCGAGAACCTCGTCAGTCATGGTGACTAGATCGCCCGCAATCCTCACGCAGCAATCTTCGGCAATATCAACCTGCAGGCGGCCTTGTTGAAAAGCCAGTGTGCTGAATGGATGTCGTTGTTGTGGAGTCGAGCCAAGGCCACGCACCGTTCGCCATATAAGGGACATAGGCTTGCGAGGATCGAGTGATTCGCAAAATTTCTTCCACCGTTGGTCCTCCCGCTTGTCCATTCGACGTTTGATTTTCTTTTGTAGACTTCGAGCATCTCTGAGGTCATGAATTGAATTAGTGCGCCTGTACCTCCTCTCAGCCCGCCTACGAATTGCTCGTAATCGCTCAAGTTCCACATCGAATTCTGTGCGCGTTGATGTGTACGTAACGGCGCTTTTAACCGCTTCCATCACATGTACAATTACCTCCTCCAGGCCGCACGCGACACCTTCGCATGCCTCATCCACCTTCGTCTTATACATTGTCCAATCAACTTTTCTGTAAACTGAAGTAGAGGAGTTTCCAAAACCTGTGACCTTCAGATACGTTGGAATATGGTCACTGCCGCGAGTCTCAATATCTGTGAACCATCGCACTTGTTGAGTGAATCGCCGTGACACGAGTGCCATATCCAAGCAACTGCTGTATCTCGAACCACGTACATATGTTGGACTTCCGTCATACATGATGTCAAGTTCGTGGCGTGAGGCAAATTCAGCAAGTTTCCGGCCCCTCGAATCAATTTTGGTGCTACCCCAAAGCAAGTGATGAGCATTAAAATCACCAATGATAATCCAGGGACCAGGTGTCGCTGTCAAGATGTCATGCAGTCTTTCACTGTCGAACTGAACAGATGGCGAGATGTAGGCGCCGATAAGCGTGAAGGCTACCTTCTGCTTTGTAACGCGGCGGCACACGTACTGATTTCCGTTATGTGGTTGCACCAAATGTGGAATATAGGTGAGTTCTGTGCGGATATATACAAGTACTTTGCTGGGTTCACCACAAGTCGATGAGGTGAAAGATTCGTAGCCAGATAGCTTCATCGCTTTTGACAAGTTTGGCTCACATGTTACTAATATAGGAAATCTGTTGCGGAAAGCGTACTGGCGAAAACAGGAAATCCGTGATTTAAGTCCTCTGGCATTCCACTGGAAAATCGTCGCACTACGCACTTCTTCACGGAATGAAGGCGGCGGACGAGCCATTGTGTCTACGCAAAGTTGGCAAGCACTGGACTCGGGGCATCCAATAATTGCACTGCGCATCGTGCTGTCGGCGTGTTCATATCGCCTACAAGGGTGCGTATTGCATCGATGAGAGACTTGATCATTGTCATTATATCACGGTCGCGCTCTGGGAGCTCATCTGGGCGAGATGCGGAGCGTGGTGCTACCGGTGTGCGTTGCAGCTTATCAGCAGAAGTTATCCTTGGAAGTGATGGCCATGCTTCTTCCACAGCCTCCTTTCCAGGTACAGCATTCGCGGTGTGCGTGTTTGTGTTTGGTGGTGACGACGATTCAACCAAAAAAGGCTTTGCAGCTGGCATGCTACTGTAGGCAGACGTCCTTGATGAGCGTCTGCGACGAGAACGATGTCGCCTGATGACAGCAGCTGCTTCTCAGTGAGTCGAATGGTCCCTCACCATTTTCTTAAAAACCGAAATTTCCTTCCTTATTTTCGGACACTCCTTTGATGAGGCATCATGGGGCCCTTGGCAATTCGAACAGGTATAGGATTTAGCCTTGCAGTGGTCGGCAGAATGTGGTGCACCACAACGGGAACATGTTGTAGAATTTCCACAGACGGCGCTCACATGACCAAACTTCTGACATTTTCGGCCTTGAAGCGGCTTAGGAACAAAGGGCCGCGCAGCATGTCGGAAATGACCCACCTTAACATGTGACGGCAGGCAGTCACTCTTGAAGTCGATCTTCACGCATCGAGAGTTTCCTAGACGGCACACCTGAATGATTTGAGGTCCATCATTGGCAGGCTTAATAAGAATCGGTAGATATTCATTTGAGATGGTCACATCAATGCCATATATGACGCCTGTAGTTCCTTGTCTTCCTAGCGGAATGATCGTCCGAACATTTATGCCACCGAGAACGGTGATCTTGCTCAGAGGATCTAACGCGGACGCTTGAGCGACGTCCACCGCGACAACATTCTTGCGGGGATTCACTCTGATGTCCTCAATAATGTTCGGTAACAGTGCCTCGAGCTCTGAAGATACCGCTTGCCTGTTCAGCAGTCTCATGTTGACGGATGGTTGCGTAGGCAAGAAGAGGACGGTGTACTTCGGTGGGCTCTGCGGGGACATTCAGATTTCTGGCAGGCCGTACGCGCTGGAAACGTCTCACCCCGATAGAACACGCTTGCTTCTTGACATTCTGCCTTTTCGGATCATCTCCCCCCGAAGCTGGAATTGCTTCACTAGGCCTATGGTTTATTTCCATAGGTCGATGTTTTTTATGCCGTTTTCATGCTAAAAACGCTTTCAAGTGAGTTAAAATCAGAATTTAGACTGCACAGTATAGCGTTGGAGACGCCTGTCGAATATTCGCTCTCCCACGAAGAGTAACAGTACACACTTATAGACTATTTTACGGATGGGTTTCAGCGCCGCCATATTGGGCTGTTAACCTTTGTGTTTTGCATCTTTAACAACTAAACAAACAGCTTTACGGTAGACGCATACGCATGAAAACGGTTGGGTTGGCGCATACGATGTTTCAAGGCCTTATTAATTCACGTCGCGATATACAAAAACAAGAAAACAACGGCCCAAGATGGCGGCGCCCAGATGTCTTAGGTAAAATAGTCTATAAGCTCTACGTGCTATCGCGATTGGTAAGGGACAGAAGAGATCGTGAAGCGCACCTGTGTTCATTCCGCAATGAATGCGTTCTATGACATTAAGTGTGTAAGCGAGCTTCGTATAAAAGCATATACATATTCTTGCGCATCCAGGCATGCACGTGCCACCTGATTCTGCGGCTAGCATAGATCGAAACTTCGAGCGATGAAGTGGTGTCTGTAAGCTTATATCACGCCATCAGACAGTGAATCCGTGTGTACATATCGAGCCCCCCGTACATTACACTGCCCATCAGCTTCAATCCTTTTCAACGTAGCTTCCTAACAATTGGTTTAAATATTTTACCGCATACGAAGTCAGGTGCCTGAGGAAAGTTACTACAGTGAATAGGTTTCCTGGTATACCAGGCTTTGAAGTTACGAACACTAGTTTTGATAAAGCCATTTGGTCCTCAGTGACGTTGATGAGCAACGATAACTTCCTTCAAGTATCCCCAAATGACATTGAAATCAAGAATGGCGCGCGAAAGTGGTAATTCATCATATCTAATGTCACACGTTCATATCTCTGTTGCAGGAAATTTCATTGTTTCAAACTAGAGGAGATTCTTACTTTGGCCGCGTACATGAAGGTGCTGATCCAACCATTTAATCGAGATACTTGACAAATCTAAATTTCATACCACACATTTACACGACAGGAACCGACTTGCGAAGCGATCATGCCCTTTCGGAATTAGCTCCTGTGGTTGTCCTAATTTTCTCTATTCTAAGTTATATTATATATTTAACAGGCTGTCAAGTTAGCGGGACATTGAGTGGGTTTGGGCCTTGTTACTGAACATTTGCCCATTTTTAGCCGATATACACCCCCAAATCTTCACGGGATGCCACTTCCAGCGGGCTTAAAAGATAACTGAATGTAATTAAATAAGTGTCGCAACCATCTCTCCGTACGTACACCCACCAATACCGTTTTTTCCTCGAAAAGCCTCAAGTAACGCCATCATGCTCGCGACACTTGTGCATCGACATATAGCACTGAGCATCCGCCTTTATTTTAATAGAAATAACTAGAAGAGGTGTCGCCATTCGCTAATCACGGCTACACCTTTTCAGTTGCTCAATAAAATTGAATAAAAATAAACGAAACCTGTTTTCGGTAACCGTTAAGAATAAATACTGAGCGCTCTATTCCGCGTTCACATCTTCAATAAAATAATACAATGTGTGAATATGAAGACTGAATGGCGTTTAAGATGTGCATTGCACAGGTGTAATTATTGTATGAGGTTACACGTGGCGTTGGACTAAAATAAAAATAATTATGTTCCCCGAATTTAGTCGTGTAGCAATTACTTCGTTACGCACTTCCGCAACACTTCGAATCACGCAGATTTCAATATGTACGTTGGGCCCGCACGTATTCCATGCGGTGTCAGCAGTGCCTACGGAAACATTTTACTGGTCACATACATGAAAAAAGAAAAAGTACTCATTATCTTGTCAATATTTTCTTAGCTACAAGTATTAGAATCCCGAAAATTCTAAATATTATGTATATAATGAGATTATCGCTGCTTCGGGGCATTGATCAAAGTGAGGTGGTGGTCCTTCGTAGAATGGAGTTCTTCTTCACGGCGTATTCCCTTTAAAAAATCACGCGTGCTATTTAGTTGCATGTCAACAACGTCTATTGAAAACAAAGTCAACAGAAAAAACATCAGAACCATATGAAGACTTTTGTAAGGCTTTATTAATTATGGCAAGGAACGGACATAACACATGGCGCTGAAGGAGCCCATGAAATCCGGGTACTTAACATTTTCGATCGCTTCACAAAAGAGCTTTTCCTTTTTCCGAGATTACAGATTTTAGATATTCGTTCCACCGCTTGAGTGAGTCCTCCATGGTGTCCAGCATACCTCCACCAACGTGCTCGACGGCATTCTTCATTCCCTCCCCAATACTTTTTATGCCATGGAGGATACCGCCAATGAAGTATTCCTCGTCCTGCAGTAGCAAAAATGCACGATGAGGGCACGGATTGTCCAGTGATTTATAAAGACAAGATTTATTTATGAGAAAACAACGCAGTAATAAGAACAACTGGAAGAATGACGATGGAGAGGGAGACAACCACTAAAAAAAGCACTAGCTTTGGAGCCGGCTGGACAGTCATCCCCTGAAAAAGAGATTCTCGAAACGTAGGCCTGGTTTTAGTATTAAAACTGAAGACTAAACGTGGTTGGAAAGTTAGTTCGTTCGTAAGATTTATGTCACCTACAAGGAAGGCTCTGTTCAAGATACCGTGACCAAAATAGCGCTCAATAAACTTGTTTCCTTCACCTGATTTTGTTTAAGTAGATATTCTGACGCGCTGTGATAGTTTGCAAATAAGCAGCCGTGTGTATCTCGACTCACGTTCCTCAGTATGACACATCAGCGCTGTCATTATTATGCGTCCGCCACACTACTGCCCGTTGCTTATACGCCTCATATTCGAGTGCAGACATAACTAATTAGCGCAAAAAGACAACGGACAAGGTAGAGACATACTTAGAGCGCATACTTCAACTGAGCATTTATTCTCAGAAAAGCATGAAATCACAGCAGCGCAGGAGGTAGCGCACACACAAAATGTCACCCAAACACGCCCCCCCCCCCCCCCCCCCCCAAAACGTCACTAATCTTAACTCTTCCCCTGCTTACGCAACCCACACGTGGCACACCTAGCCAAACGGTTCCGTGCGCAGATTTCTTTCCAAGTATATGCATTCCGCATATACTATGCGCTCCGTCCTGTCTATAGTCTCTACCTTGTCCGTTGTCTTTTTGCGCTAATTGGTTATGTCTGCACTCAATACGCACCAACTAGCCCAACTCACGTCTCTAATTCTCATATTGGAGATCAAGTGTATGTTATTAAGACAACGTTGCCGACGAATTGCTGTTCGGTTATATAGTACCTTTATGTGTTTTGCTATAGTAGATGCATAGACATAACAAATCCCACACTGTAAAAAAAAATCCTGTGAGAAAAACAGAAAATGCAAAGGGAAATTTAGTGACATAACAGTTCTGTTCTTGTCTGTTTTCTGTATTGGTAGTTTTCTGTAGTTTTGAGTACATTCTCGGTTATTATTTTTCTGCTTTTCTACAGAGATGTTCCGTTTCTAATTTCTTCCCAGAAAACAGTCTTTGTACTTGCACAAATTCTTTCTGTTATTCTATAGAAATTTTGTCTTCCTAGTACCAAGTTCAAATAATATAGTGGTGCACGCTTTGTTCTCAATGGCGTCCAGTATCCGCAATGCTTTGCGGCATTCCCTGCAAATTGAGTGTAGTGCGGCATCGGCGCAGCACCTTTCATTTCCTTCTCTGCGTTCGTTATCATGTAGAACTTCTCAACAGAAGGCACATCACACGACCGCCGACATGCATCTGGTATTTGTCGAGTTTGGCATTAATTTTTCTCGAAGTCTGAATTTTACTAATTTGCAAGATGGTCAATATTGAGTTCACGCTTTGCTCTAGAGAAGGCTTTTATTTTACCAAGCGTCGCACTTTTTCAGCGGATGAAGCACGATAGAAATCTTTTAGGCGAATTGATGTGATGCCCAAGGTCTTGAGAGCTCTAACATAACTTTTTTGTGAAAGAACAGGTAAAATCTAACAACGTTTGGTATTTATTACGAAGTGGCTCTGATATTTAGAGAAACTATTTGTTTACAGGGTTGAACTTACAAATTATATCATTTCAAAGACAGAGTATCCATTTTTGCCGAATCCAAGAAATTTCATGTAGGTAAAACAGAAAATACCTGGAAATTTTATGTTATTTAGCATACATTTTTTACAGTGCACGCCTTGTGGGAATCGGTATCATGCGAAGCAGTCGGCGCGTAATTATCTATTCTGCATTTTTCAGCGTTCAGCCAAGCGCTGCGAGGTGCATCGACCTGTTTATATCATTGTGATAGTTGTGTGCACATCGTTGACTTACCAGGAACTTCGAAATGACTAACGTTTAAGGGCTAACGGATTGTCTGACGTAACGTCAGCACTCATGATAGAGCGCAGACGTCTGGATGCATTTTACGGTGCGATGATGTCAATATTATAGGTAACTTTCGTTAGCATATTCATCCCTCGGGGTCGAGCAACACTTGCATATAGCTTGCAAAATTATAGGAATACAAAAATTAATGTAATCTTTATTAGACTGCTATAAAAGCGGAGGCAACACTGGAACCACATTTGACGTTAACCCGAAATGACGCCTGTGTCACAGCAGTAGATATGTAATGTTTATCGCTCTGTTATTAAATTATATAGCCAGCATTGCAACCACAAAATTTTGACGTTGCACCGATATTATGCCTGCATAGGGTCTTCTTCCAAAGAATTTTCAAGACCTGGCGTGGCTCTGTGGTATATATAGAATACCTGTCTGCCACGCAGAACGCTTGGGTTCGATTGCTGCTGGGCTCGTGATTTTTATTCATTTCATTTGTCGGGTCAACGCCGCCGATGTCAGTTTTTCTTAACGCTCTTACAATTAAATTACCATGTCTGTTCACGACGTTCCTGCGTAGATATAAACCGTCCGAAACCTGTGGCGCGCATACCCACATACCGCGGCCCGTGGTATCCGGGTACGTGCCACACGTGTCTGCAGAAAGGATTTGACGACGTACGCGACCACATTTTCACGTTATTCATGTCAAGACTAGACAGTCGTATTCGTCAAACCCTTTCACCCTACCATGCCAATATTGGTCTACACCAAGTCAAAGGCCGATCACGAGAGCACCCAGACGTAGGCGGCAAGATAGATAGATAGATAGATAGATAGATAGATAGATAGATAGATAGATAGATAGATAGATAGATAGATAGATAGATAGATAGATAGATAGATAGATAGATAGATAGATAGATAGATAGATAGATAGATAGATAGATAGATAGATAGATAGATAGATAGATAGATAGATAGATAGATAGATAGATAGATAGATAGATGGAAACGCCCAAAGTGCCTGTTGTTTGCTAAGTGGGATAAACAGAATCCACAGAGGAAGTGCCTCAGGCAGGCTGGCCGACGTTTCGATAGGGGGGGACCTATCTTGACAAAGATAAAGATAGGGCCTCCTATCGAAACGTCAGCCAGCTTGCCTGAGGAACTTCCTCTGTGGATTCTGTTTATCCCACTACGTGTCTCCATCTGTCGGCTCCCGTCTTGATTTTGGTGCTCTCCGAGAAATCCTCCGCGTTTAATAATTGACACTTGGTCTGTGACTATTCATTCAGCATCAGTGCACATACGTTGCTTGCGTCCTGGTGAGCAGCATAACACTTAATCGGACGGAAACATACAAATGCAACACATAGCTAGAAGAAAAAAAAATTGTTTTTCACCAAATGGCTGCGACTATCCTCCGTGATTTCATTGTAAGAGAGCTTGCGCCTTTTCGAAAAGCTCTCCTTGTTTGCAACCCGCAGATATTTTAGGTGACTGTCATAGACCTTGTATTAAAGAAATGTTGAGACAGTGCAAATCCATGCATCAACGCATAAACATGGAGTCACGGTGACTAATTAATCTTGTAGAATTGTAGAATCACTGATGTAAGTTTAAATTGCCTAATTAGAGAACATATGGAAATCCACGAATCACATTCTCTCGTTATGAATAACATATGGGCACCCTGAACTAGTTCTGAAGGTGGGAAACTAGTTATGATGTACGCGTAACTAGTGCGCAATAAATGTGTTCGTAATTGAAATCGAGGAACAGGGAAACAACTAGCGCTCTTCATTCTCAGCCTCTGACATCGTGCGGAGCATTGCCGGTCATACACATTAGCGCGCTGCAGCTTTAGACATAACATACACAGAAATTATGGTTCGCATCGTCGAATTCCGGTATTTGAGTTGGCGTGTAGACCATCTCACCTTATATTTGGGGTGTTTCATAACATAACTAGCTTACGATCGATCATTGAGAATGCCAGTGACAAGATTTGTATTATGCACTGCTCTCCTAGAGGTGTTGTTAATGGGAAACACAACCTTTTACGAATACATGCTGCATGAACGCGGCTCCCTCAGCTACGGAGTCCAGTAGCAGATATCGCCACTGATACTGAAATTGGGTTCTGAGAACATTAAAGCTCAATGCATGAACTGATTGTCTTGTCGTGTATATGCAGTGATTTATATTACTTTAAAAAATAGAACACTTCGAAACACCGTGAGTGGGGGATAAGGAAATATGTTCCTGCGTAGTCTTAGGTACAACTTCGAAGTGATTCGTTTCAACGCTTGTCGCAAAATACCTCCTTCTCAAGGTGCTTGAGCCGTTGTGCAGTTTCCTGCCGTTCTCGAGAGATGGCGCGTGGCACGTCATCCAGATGATTCGTGTCAACAACGACATGTTTTGATTTGTTCTCGATAGCCGTGTCCGGCGTGTCGTCAGTCTTGTCCAGTTTGTACGAGGAAGCTGCGTGCAAAAAATGTGATTTTGTGTTGCCCAAATACATTGTAATATTGCGCCGGCTAATCAGCACCACGTGTTATGCGACGAAAGCCATTCGCAGTACTTAAGATTTTAGATTAGGTGCCAGGAATTTACTTCTACAATCACACCATGCCACTTGCAAGAGTGCCGAAATTACTAAATGGCTAGCACACGCTACGCAGTTGCGAATACAGAAATAGCTGGCCGAATCCGGACATCTAGTATTTATGAACATCTCCTTTAAAGCTCCACGCATATTTCTTGAATAGAAATCGCGCGGATAATACCTGGAGTTGGACGTAATTCCTGCAAAAATGTGCGCACTTCTCAAAGTAGGACATTCCTGTGCTACGCATTCTAAAAGTACGAGCAGTAAAACAGCAGGACAGGAAAGGCGTTTACAGAACAGACACTCGTCCTGTCAGTTTATTTTTGCGCTGTGTTTGAAGTACAATTCATTTTATAGATTTATGTTGTGATAACGGCAGTCTCATCACTTACCAGAGAATACAATGCAGCAAATGAGACAACCTGCGGTTATTGTACGTCTCATGGCGCCTGTCAAAGAAATAACATATACAACATGAGAGCAGCGTCCCTGAGATGTTCTCTTATTTATGTTTAACGGAGTTGGCTCACGGCGTTTGTACCTTATCAGAAATGGAAATTACGTACGTACGTACGTACGTACGTATGTATGTATGTATGTATGTATGTATGTATGTATGTATGTATGTATGTATGTATGTATGTATGTATGTATGTATGTATGTATGTATGTATGTATGTATGTATGTATGTATGTATGTATGTATGTATGTATGTATGTAATTCGGACAGCAAAGCACTCGAATATAGCATACCATGCCTGCGGCATGGCATGATAAATAAGAGACTGAAAGTGGACGCAGCAAGGCCGTGTTTTTAATGAACTTTATGCTGATGCATAGGATGTAGAATCTCGCGCTCCTTAGACAAAAAATTCCTATTAACTTACAGAATAAGAGTACTCACGCTATACATACAAGCAGTTCTTGCACTCAAGTAAATAAGATGCATATACGATAGATAATATCAATTATAAAAAAATCACGAATCTCTTATATGCATATACGATAAACAATACAAATTATAAAGGATAATGTATCCCTTATAAAATATAAAGTATCTGCTTTGCAAGATATCGCAAAATGTAGTCCGTCATAACTCTTTGCTCAAAACATGAGTATACGGCTTTTTTCGTTGGCGGGGCTGCAGAGTAAAAGGTCGCTTACCGCGCTTTGCTGAACTTCGTTCTTGAGGAGCCCGTTTTACAGTATAGGTAACCCGTGCCTCGGAAGCGGTATTTATATCTGCACCACCAGCATCAACATCTAAAATAGATATGCATGAAAGAAAGAGACCGATAAGACATCTGTAATCAGTGCCCTGAGCAGCAGCTGTTCGCTGACACACAGTGATTGTGAGTATACGTCGCTTCCTGCTATTGTGGCCCCGGCGAAAACACTTCCCTGGTGTTACCGCTTTGGGCTTCTTGCTGTTCCATATAATGCATTCATTGTATTAACGCGATAGCGTTAAAGAGCTCGTTTCGCAGAAATTCCGGCGTCGGCGTCGTTGGTTGTGAGCGAAAAATCATCATCTTGTCCGTGACCGAAAAATCGAGAAAGATGCAAATAAAATAAATAATGAAAATTTCCGGGTCCGAGCGAGGATCGAACCAGGGCCGTCTGCGGGGCAAGCAGGTGTTCTACCACACAGCCACGCCTCTGCTTGGAAATACAGTGAAAATAACTTTCATGCTTCGCAAACGCAAGCGTCCTTTATATAGGCGTCACAATATAACATGTAATATCCCAGGAATATTGCGTGGTGCAAGCGTACATTGCCATCGGGCGTCAGAATATGTGACTATCATAACGATTTCGTAGTTTAAAGCCGGCCACCCATTACAAACGGCACACACCTTACTGGGCGTATTCCCTTAACACCACGTAGTGGGTTGAAGTAGGCACTCGAGACAGGATATCGCTATCGCGTCCAACTCTTAAAGGCGAAGATTAAGGGTCCCCCAATTTTTTACGTAGGAGATACAGACAAACAAGTTACCAAATGACACACACCGAGCGCAACGTGTCAACCTTTTATTGCCAGGACCTTATGTACTGAAGGAAGGGGAGTTTTCTTCCGAGGAGCACGCTTCTCTGTCAGACGCAACCAAACTAATTCAACAGAAAATTAGGTCAGGGAAACCATGGGTGATATTAATTGTTATCTTTAACTGCTTCTTAGCAGTTATGAAGTAAATTTAAAGGAAGTATTGTGGACGAAAAATCACCGTTCTCTGTCGGTACGAACCAAACTCGCAAGCTCAGAATACCGGCGTGGTCACGAAAAACACTGCGCATGACCGCGCCAGAAGATGTAGAACGAGAAACCGGCCACAAGCACGCGTAGTACCCACCAAGGAACGCCGTTTCCTTAGCAGATAAAGAGATAGAGGACATGCTTAGGCACATTTCTTTCAGAACTGCTATGGCGTGGGCCTTAACAATGACACGTGCCATTTCATTTTTTTTTAACACGAAAGTGTTTTATGCCGGGGTCCACCACGACTTGACTGACGAATTTCCGTCACGGATGAGACGTTCTTAAAATTTACATGAACAGAATATAAAGAAAGAAATCAGAAGAAAAATTTTGACAAATTTGGTAGACCCCGGAGTCGAACGCATGACCTCTCGGTCCACGGCGATAGAAACCGGGCGCTCAACCGACTCCGCCACAAAGGCATTTGCGAAGAGCTCTTCAGACGCGCCTTATATATCTCACACTCCTTCTCCAAGTACTTGAGCTCTTGGTTTGTGGGGGGCAGTGCCGCCACCTACGAGCGCAGAAGAGAAGTACAGTGAACGCTTCTCGAGACTCAGTATTCCTTCCTCCATACTCAGCACTACGCGCCTCGATGCCAGCATATTGAAAGGACGCTCGCATCAATGCGCCCTACCAACGCCACCTAGGTAGCGTTGGCCCTACTCAGCACACTGGAGCGTGGCCTCCGCAATCAGCTGCGATGTTCTGAAGTTAATTTCGGAGGCCACGAACGGAGGCTGTAATTGCGACGCATTATACGCGCTGATTTGACTCGGTGACGACGCGGTTACGTGCTCTGTCTTTCGCGTTGTGCGAGCGTGTGCAGCTTCCATATGCACCAACGGTATTTCTCCGCCGTCTACTGATACGAGTGCGATGGCACCGACTACGAGAACTGCTGCATTAAGCGCCGCCGAAAGACAATGGCGTCGACGGGCGAATGTCGCGCAAGTGAGTTTGGTGCAGCGAGGGACACGCCATGGGGGAGCGGGAGGCCTGCCTGCGTTCACGGCTCAAGCTGAGAACTCCTCCTCACGCGTTTCCGAAGTTGAGCGCATCGTGACCAAACTGGTTGTCTTACACACACCGAAGGAGGACCGAAATGATCGTACCTTCGCCGAAGCGACCCACCAGCCTGACGCTGCTCGCTAACACGACGCCGCAGGCCAAGCGCATCTACAGGACGGTCGCCGACCCTAAATCATGCACCCTTCGCTGCAGCGGACCATGATTTCACAAAACGATGTAGTGAAAACCCATTCCACGGCTTGCGAACGCCTCTGGTTCATGTGATTTGCGCGATGCTCCGGTGCGCGCAATGCAGTCTCTCCAGAAAATGTATCCCGGTCGCGAGATGTTGGTTGTGATGGAGATGTGTCACCGTGCGCCAACATGGGTGCATCAACGTTTAAGGGTGCTGTAGTCACTAAACACCAACAGATATTATATATCAATGTGCAATAAACATTCAACTACTTTTGTGAAGACATATGTTTCACTTTCGTATGTTTTACCGATTCCTATATCAGAGGGATCAACCACCATTTTTTTATGTTGTTTGCAGGCTCGAGAAGCCAGTTGTTTATGCAAGACCCTATTAGTCTCACGTGAAAACTGCTGCATATGTTAGGTGCATCTGACAGGCTAAGCCTTCGCTGCACTTCACATACTTAGTATGATGAGTCTTGATACACGTCCTCTTTTCTTTTCTTAAGCGTTGAGGTTTGTCATTTGGTACAGCTTAGTAAGTTGTTGTGGGCGGCGCATTCCACACTACAGAACACACACACGTCTCTCTCTCTCTCTATATATATATATATATATATATATATATATATATATATATATATATATATATATATATATATATATATATATATGCGTGCGTGTGTGTGTATGTGTGTGTGCGTGTGTGTGTGAATGTGTGTGCGTGTGTGTGTGAGTGTGTGTGTGCGTGTGTGTGTGTGCGTGTGTGTGTGCGCGTGAGTGTGTGTGTGTGTGTGTGTGTGTGTGTGCGCGCGTGCGTGCGTGCGTGCGTGCGTGTGGGCGTGTGTGTGTGTGTGTGTGTGTGTGTCGCAAAAACACTTCACAGAACGCGAGATAACACTGCCGCACAGCGACAATCGATTGCAATGAATGGTTATGTGGCAATTGGTTGCAAGGAGACAATCCTATCACAGTGGCGCCGCTCCTATCACTGTCATTAAGGAACTAAAGCTCCAGTATGGACCCGCCTTTTCAATTGCGTGGGAGTTGTGAAAGGCTCGCTTGTTCCCGATGGGCGTGGTGTTCCGACAAGTTTGCTAAAGAAGAAAATTGTGAATCATGAGTTGCTGCAATCCTTCTGAATTTGTATGCGCTTACTTGCTTGTATGTTTATAAGGTATATATATTCTCTCTCTTCTAAGATCTGGTACCTGATTGCAGTATTTACGAATAAACAAGTAGATAACCAAATATATACCATCATTCACCCTCACATAACATTGTTTATTTTCTTAAACACCCATTTAGGGGGGTCATTCTGTTTGCCTCTTGTGTGGCCTTATACTTTGATGCATAGGACTGGGTTCACCTCTTTGACACGTAAAGTACAGAAATTCAAAACGAAGAGTGTTCCGGAGTTTATAGAGAGCGTACTCTGTTTCTTTCCTTTCCGATGTCATTGCTTGCCTTCTCGGCCGTGATTGCTCTTGTCACGGCTGGCTATGGCTACGGGCATGGCTATGGAGGATACCGTGGTTACAGAGGCTATAGTTGTTATGGTGGTTATGAAATCTATGGGGGGTTGTGGTGGTTACGGGCATGGATACAATGTCGTTAGCTACGGATACGGCTACCATGGATAGGTTTTTTAAAGTAGTATTCACTGAACTGTAACTAAGGATAACCGCAACATCATCACTTTATAGTCGCACGTGTTCATATATATATATATATATACCAGTAGAATATGGCTGTGGCGTTGACTCTTTTGGAATGAATAATGATCATTTTACGACATATATATATATATGATGTAAAGGGATCATTATTCATTCCAAAAGAGACAACGCCACAGCCATATTTTACTGGTGCAAACATAAGTTTCTAAGTAAAGTTCTAGAGACAAATTCAGTGGCCTGGCAAAGGCTCACAGGCTATGGATTGGGCTGCAAGTATGTTGCCAGAGCTAGCAATACATGCTAGAACAAGATTTACAGGGCTAGATCTTAGCGTTTCTTTACATCAGTTGGAATTTGTATCTTCATGTGTGAATGCCACAAACGAGAACTAATAATTCAAGACTATATATGTACCAAAACTTCGCAGAGATTCACATTTCTGGCACACCGTGCGCCCTGGAGGCGTTTCACACCGATCGTACACACTTTTTTCTTCACGTTTTGCCTTTTCGGATCACCTCCTCGAACCTTGAATTGCTTCGCTAGGCCTTCGGTTTATTTCCATGGGTCGATGTTGTCTGTGCTGTTTTCATGCTAAAGGTTATTTCAAGCGGGTCAAAAGCAGAATCTATATTTCACAGTATCGCGTCGACGACACCGGTTGAATATTCGCTATTCCACGAAGAGTGACAATAAGCGTGCGCAGCCCCCCCCCCCCCCCTACTCACCTAAGATGGGGGGGGGGGGGGTGCAAACTCTGCCCCATACAGACTTAATAGGGAGGGCGGCGCTTCAATGAGCCTCCCCCCCCCCCCCCCTGATGGGGAACCTTGCGCATGCCTATGAGTGTAACAGTACACACGTATAAGCCAAGAGAACATACTTTTGGGCTAGTTGGTTTGTTACGTTCATTGAAGCCATAGCGCTGAAAAGACAGGGACCACAGAAGAGGACGGGACGTGTGCTAGAAAGCGCACGTCCCGTCCACCTTCTGTGGTCCCTGTCTTTTCAGCGCTATGGCTTCAATGAACGTATAAGCCGTACGTACTATCGCGATTGGTAAGAAATAGAAGAGGTCGTGAAGGGCACCTGTGTTCATTCCTCAATTAATGTGTTATATAGCATTAAATGTGTAAGCGTGCGTTGCATAGAAGCATCCAGGCATGCACGTGCCACCCAGCACAGCCAAACCAGCCGCTAGCATATATAACCAAATACTCAAATGCGCTTCCAGCCTGTTAATGTTAGATTAAACTGGCCATCGCACGGCACAACACTGCCATGGCTGTGCATGCAAACCGATCTTTCATGGGACCATTGTCGTCAGCAGGAACCGGTCCGAAATTACTAGGCTGATCATTGAAGCTGAACAAATCGATCATCTTGGTGACGCCTGTGTTAGTAATCCCTCATTGTCTCTGAGTGCTAAAGAGTTACACTTTCTGCGCATGAATCGTTAGAATTGCTTTTCATTGCCTCTGTACCCTGTTTATCTATCTCGTAGAGGTGAATTTCCTTGGTTGTTATCGATTGCGATTTGTTGTTTTTTTATGGAAGCGTGTTCACGTGACTGTCGTGCGCAAACCGGTATATGGATCGGCAGGTGAATGAAATAAACCATTGTTGTTAGTAGCGCCAGTGTGTGTATGTCTCCTTCTTTTGTCCGTGTCCTCGTATGCGCTCAACTCATTCTAGTATGACCAACCAACAAGCCCGCATCGCCACCCTCATCGCACGGACACGGCGAAGAGATTACCGAAAGCAGTTGCACAGCACTTTAATGAAGCAGGTCACAACTTCGACGATCTCAAATTTTACATCTTTCAGTCAATCGTCCGGTCCCCAAGAAAAAGGAAATGTACAGATTCATACTTCATTCACAAGTTTATATGCTCCAGCCAGCAGGTATTAACGTTTCAAAAGAGGCTCTTTAGTCCGTGCGATATGGTACATACCCAACGGAAACCTTTAAGTGTTAAGTCCTTCTTCTTTGTTAGACGTAATAATAATGAGAACTAACACACAAAAATGCCAGTGAAAGCACAGAGAATGCTATTAGTAGTAAATGTAATGTAAATGTGTAGAAAGAAAAGTCGACGAAAAGATAACTTGCCGCTGGCAGGGGATCGAACCTGTGACCTTCGATTAACGCCTCCGAAGCTCTACCAACTGAGCTACAGCGGCAGTCATCCCTCCGTCGACTTTTTCCCTCCTTCCACTTTGTGGCGCATATATGTGCATTTAAACGTGGGAGCGTCAGTCAGCACCGCCAGTAGTCATGACGGTGAGTGACGCTTTATTCGAAGGCCGCAGGTTCGGTCCCTGCCCGCGGCAAGTTATCTTTTCGTCCACTTTTCTTTCTTCACATTTACATTACATTTACTACTGATAACATCCCCTGTACTTTCTTTGGCATTACTGTCTCTTAGTTCTCATTAATATTGTGTCTAAGAAAGAAAAAAACAAGCCCTTAAAGTTTCCATGTCCTGCTTCTAGGAATTTCTAACTTAGCATTGTTTCAAGGTGCTTTCTTCCGACAACCATAATTCAGCGACACGTGTACCCCCCCCCCCCCCCCCTCAACGCCACATTTTTTGTTCTTTGATTCACGGAATGCCTACTTTTTTTCTGACTCACCCAATTCGCCACGACGACCTCTCATTCTCAACCACCCCTCCCCCCACTTTCGCAGTTGCCTTCTGCTCCTCTTCTGTTATGATTGGAGAATAGCATACGAAGCATACAGAAACAAGCGCTAAGGAAATCAGTTGCAGCCTTGGAAAAGACAAGTCCACTTGTCGAAACGTCGGCTCCAGCACCCACCAACTGTTTACGAATTTCTCCATCTTGCCCTTCTTGCCTTTCTTTTGGATCGCTATTATGAGTTATATTATATATTTAACAGGCTGTCGAGTTCGTGGAACACTGAATGGGTGCTTGTTACTGAACATTGACCCATTTTTAGCCGATATACACTCACAAATCCTCATGGGATGCCACTGCCAGTGGGCTTAAGAGACAACTGAATGCATTTAAATAAGTGTCGCAACTGTCTCTCCATATGTACGCCCGTCAATACCGTTGTTTTCCTCGAAAAGCCTCAAGTAACGCCATCATGTTCGCGACACTTGTGCATTGACATCTAGCATTGAGCATTCGCCTTTATTTTAATAGAAATAACTGGAAGAAGGTGTCGTCCCCTCGTTAATCATGGCTGCCCCATTTCGGTTGTTCAATAAAACGGAATAAAAATAAACGAAATTTGCTCCGGTAACCCATTACGAATGAACTTTGAGGGCTCTACTCGGCGTTGATATCTTCACTAAAAGAATACAATGTGTGAATATGAAGACTGAATGACATTTAAGATGTGCCATGCGCAGGTGTGATTATTGCATAAGGTTGCACTGATGGCGTAGGATTTAAAAAATCAAAGTTTCGCCGCCAGGGCGCAGCAATGAATGCGATAGCAAGAAATTGGGATGTCGCACGAAGAACGGCAAGCAGCTCGATGCTTACGGGGCCCCGCTAAAGCACAAAGGACGCTCGAAAAGAACGCACAAGTATACACAGGACAAGCGTGAACCAACAAGTGTAGCATTTGTTACGCCTCTGTGTTTGAACAACGTGCTGCAAGTGTTGAGAACGCAGAACCCGACGCTTTTAGATATTTTTTTTTAAACTGCGGCGCGTGGAGTGACCCCTCTGCGCGCCCTGCCACACTGTGGCGTCTGACGCAAGGTGTGCCTGGAGTTACTCTGTATGCTACCTTTAGGTCCTAAAGGAGCAATATACAGTGACTCTAGGTGCGCGCGGTGTTCTTTTTTAGTTCAACATCACGAGCTGGTACAGAAAGGGGCCACTTTGGAGTGCGGAGCACTCCCGGCGCCCGGTTTGCCGTCCATCCATCTCATGTGGCGTCATCACGCTCACCGTAAAGCGCTCACTGCAAGTCATAACAAGATTAGAAATGCTCAAATTTGGTTGAAATGAACGAGCAAGGTCTTAAGTAATATAATTAACAGAAATAACCATGAAGTAATCGCTGCAATTAACTTAAAATAGCTAAAAACGCGTTTCGTACACATGGGGATGACTTGAGCGTTGAGGTTTGTCATTTGGTACAGCTTAGTAAGTTGTTGTGGGCGGCGTATTCCACACTACAGAACACACACACGTCTCTCTCTCTCTCTCTCTATATATATATATATATATATATATATATATATATATATATATATGCGTGCGTGTGTGTGTATGTGTGTGTGCGTGTGTGTGTGAATGTGTGTGCGTGTGTGTGTGAGTGTGTGTGCGTGTGTGTGTGCGTGAGTGTGTGTGTGTGTGTGTGTGTGTGTGTGTGTGTGTGTGTGTGTGCGTGCGTGCGTGCGTGCGTGCGTGCGTGCATGAGAAGTAATCGCTGCAATTAACTTAAAATAGCTAAAAACGCGTTTCGTACACATGGGGATGACTTCGGCTGGGCGCAAGAGAGGGCGCCATTGCCTCGCGGAGCGAGCGAATGCCCCTCCCAGTGCCCCCCTGCACCTCGCCGGCGCGGCAAGGCGCTGAAGTCGCTGTAGCAGCTGTAGGCGATGCCTATCTCAACAACCGTAACAATCAGGAAGTCGATAATGCGCAGAAAAGGTAACGCAGTGTTGCACACCGAGATTTGCGAATCTCTCTAACAAGATTCTATTCGCGCCGGGGAAGCCTTGTATGTTTTACCTCAAACATTGGCTTCACCGACGCTTTCGTAAACAGAGCGGTGGGAACTCTACTAACGGAAAGCGCTTCGTGCCCGTGCTACGCACTTCTTCAGGATGCGCAGCAGTGGTTCTGCCGTACGTTTTTCGTGCACGTCTCAAAGGTAGTTTCCGAATTGAACGAAAATGTAGGAGCGTTGCGTGCAGGACCGTAGCCAGGAATTTGTTTCAGGGCGGGAGGGGGGGGGGGGGGAGGGCACTTGTTGAAGGCCTTGAAAAACAACCATTTTTTTTAACACTAAAGTGTTTTATGCCGGGGTCCACCACGGCTCCCCTGACGTATTTCCGTCACGGATATGACGTTGTAAAATATAAACTAACCTATTGAGGTGAAAGAAAAAAACTGGAAGAAAAACTTCCGTCATCAGGCGTCGACCCTACGACCTCTCGCTCCGCAGCGCGCGGAGCGAAACCACTCGGCCACAGGTGCGTACGTATCTCAATTTGCTAACGGCAAGCTATTTACATACACCGTATACCGGTGGCGGTCCTCGGAGCTCGTCGACTTTAGCGCATTTTCGTCATCACTAGCTAGATGGCGCGAAGGTGGCATGGAGTGCGTGCTCTAAAGGTCGCCGCATCTCTCGCTGCGATGAGTGCGCGCCTCCACGGGGCGTGGTCGCTCGCGCACGCGCGCTTATCGTGATCGGGGTATTGGGGCGCTTTGTACGTCTCATGCTTCCACCGCAAGCTTGCTATGAAGTTACAGTGGTTAAAGAGTGCACGAAGGTCACTTCGCTCGCCTCAGGGGGGCGCGTTTACGAAAGGAGCGCGCTGCTCCCACACGAAGTAACAATTTTGACAGTTGTTCGCGCTCGTTCTGTGTATACTTGTGCGGTCGTTTCGTGCGTCTTTCTTTGTGTTAGAGCAGCGCGCTTTAGGTGTCGATCTGTGACAGTTAGTCCGCGCTTGTCCTGTTTATGCTCATTTCGTGCGTTCTTTCTGCTTGAGGTGCGCGCAGCAAGTTTCGAGCTGCTTGCCGTTCTTCGCGTGACATTACAAGTCGTTGCTGTAGCATTCATTCCTTCGCCCTTGTGGCGAAACAATGCACAATAAAAGCTCAACTACCTCTATGAAGGCACGTTTCACTTTCGTGTTATACCGATTCCTTTGACAGAGGAATCAGCCATGTTTTTTTTAAATATCTCTCCTTGATGGAACACGTCCATCCGAATTTCGGGGGTGGCCAGGGCCCCTAGCCCCCCCCCCCCCCCCCCCCCCCCCCCTGACGCGCTAGCTACGGGCCTGGTTGCGTGATTGAAAACACGCTCAAGCTCCTCCGAGATCTGCGTACCGCCATCGGTAAACGGTGTATATAAATAGCTCCCCGTTATTACACTGGCGCAAGCATGGCGCGTGGTTCAGTTGTTTAAGGCAACGTGCGGCTGAGATTTTCTTTGTGCCTTTTTTTCACACAAAGGCACAAATATTTGTATTTGTGCCTTTTATATACCTATATATATATATATATACATATATATATATATATATATATATATATATATATATATATATATATATATATATATATATATATATATATATATATATATATATATATATATATATATATATTGTGGGAATCCAGGCGCCCGCACCAGTTGCTCGACGCCATTTTCCCTTGGAGAATGCTCGTGTCCTCCTCCCGACGGGACGGATGGCAGCTGGTCGTAAATTGCATGCTGTCACTTCGCTGCCACCCCGCCCCTCAAAGTTTAAGACGATGTCCTATTGGCCTAATTTTGGCGGGATTCGGGCCTTGCTCGCGCTCGCCCGACAAGCGGGAGCGCGGGACAGGGTTCGGAGAGACCACCTCGGGACCTCGGAGGGTGCGTGTGCGTTTTGGCCTCTCCGGCCGGCGGCGATCCTTTGTTCTTTGTTCTTCGTCGCCGGCCGGTGGTTACGTCGTCTCGTCGGGGCCCCGGCCTCGGCGGGCGCACGCTCCTTTCCGCGGTCTCGAAGTCCCGAGGCAGCGCCTCGCGATCGTGCACCGTATGTTTCTCTCAACTGCTCCTATGTCTCTTCTGTTTCTACTGCTCTGGGGTGCGCGATCGCGGGGGCGCTGGCCGAAGGGTAGGTCGGCACTTCAAACTTGTTTCTTTGTTTCTTTACTTGCTTTATAAGTGCGCCATTCGCGGCCACCATTCGGGATATTTTGTGACCTTTATTAGCTAATTGGTGTCCTGTATAATTATGTCACTTACGATTGGTTGTATCGAATGATTGATCTCATTGTATTAAATTCCCGGTAATAAATCACCCATTTAAAGAGAGAAACCGAGATAGCGCTATTTCTGGAGCAAGAGAAAGCAGCCGCGCGCATTCGCCGTATGATGGGCACTGACCGAAGCGACCGAAGTCTCTCGTCGTGTTCGCGCAGCAGGGTGTGGCGGGAGAGTGTCGCCTAGGGTCTCCCTCGCTGCGCGCGCTCGCTCGCCGTCCCTTCGTGGTGATGGTCCGAGCTCGCGTGCGCAGCAGTGCGGACGGTATACAGGGTGGGACGAGACGAACGAAGAGACGCGGCACCCTGCTTTGAGCTCGCAGTGCTCGGACCCGCGGTGGTGTTCGGCGCGTACGGCTACTATGAGGATAGCATGGCCGTGCGTGCCTGGGATCGGTAAAGGTAATGTTAGCAAGACTATAGATAAACCCAACACCACAATATATATATACCTGGAAATGACGGCGATAACAACGGCGAAAATCCGCCGAATGTGTCCATATAACTGCTATCGCAATAAAAATTAAGGCAGCTTTGCACTAGTGGTGCCAAGACTGTAGGAAGTGCGGAGCTTGGCAGCCTTGTCTGTTTCTCTTCTGTTTTCTCTTTCTGTCCTCCTCTCTTTCTTTTTTTTTTGTATTTTCCAGATTTTGTCTTTTTTTCTCTGCACTTCTATGTTTTTTCCTATTTTTTTCTCCTTTCTGTCTCTCTCTTTCAATTTCTCGCTTGCTTCCTGTTTTTATTTTTCAAGTATTGTACGAAGTTTTATTTAAAGTTCTCCGCACTTAATGTCATCGTCAAGGCGCTCGAAGAACAAGTAAAAGAAGACATCTCTGTGGCGTGAGAGAGCACTCAATATGCGACAGATGGCTATGCAAATGTGGTTCTTCTTCACGGCGTTTTACCTTATAAAAACCCCGCGTGCTATTCAGTTGCATGTCAAGAAAAGGCCTATTGAAAACAAACGAAGTCAACAGAAAAACATCACAACCATTATGAAGACTTTTGTGAGGGTTTATTTATTATTAGAAGGAAGTGACGTGGCACATGACGCTGAAAGATCCCATGAAATACGTGAACTTAACATTTTCGATCACTTCGGGGAACAAAATATTTTTTTCTCGAGATTACAAATTTTAATATATTTGTCCCTCCACTTGACTAAGTCCTCCAAAGTGTCCAGGATACCTCCACCAACGTGCTCGACGGCATTCTTCGTTTTCTACCCAAACAAATCTTTTATACCTTCGATGATATCGCGAATGAAATATTCCTCGTCCTGCAATAGCAAAAAGGCAAGGTTAGGGCACGCAGCTGTCCAGTGATTTATAAGGACAAGATTTATGTCACATACAAGCCACGCTCTGTTTAAGATAGCGTGACTAAAATAGCGCTCTATAAACCTGTTTCCTTCAGCCGATTGTGTTTAAATAGGGGTCTCTGACGCGTTGTGACAGATTGCAAATAAGTAGCCATGTGTATCTCCACTCACATTCCTCAGTATGACACACACAGCGCTGTCTTTATAACGCGTCCGCGACAATACTGCATGTTGCTTATACGCCTCACATTCGAGCACAACAGTACATTAATAAGACAACGTTGCCGAGAAATAGTTGTTCGGTTATTGTACCTCTATGTACTTTGCTCTAGTAGATGCATATGTAGACATAACAAATCCCACACCTTGTGGGAATCGGGTTCATGGGAAGCAGTCGGCGAGTAATTATCTATTCTGCATTTTTCAGCTTTGAGCCAAGCGCTTCGAGGTGAATCGAGCTGTTTTTATCAGTGTAGTAGTTGCGTACTCATTGTCGACTTACAAAAAAAATTCAATTAGACTAGAGTTTAAAGGGTAACTCATTGTCTGACGTGACGTCAGGCCTCACGTTAGATAGTAGACGTCAGTAATATTGAAACTAAATTCATTTTACGGTGCATGACGTAAATACTCTACGTAACTTTGCTTAGAGTATTCATCCGGGGTCGAGCAACAGTTGAATACAGCTTGCTAAATAATAGGAATACAAATATAATCTTTATGAAACTGCTCTAAAAGCGGAACCAACACTGGAACCCGACATGACGCCTGTATCATAGAAGTCGATATGTATTGTTCATTGTTCTGTTGTTAAAACAGAGACAGCACTGTAACCAGAATTGACGTTGCACCGACGTTATGACTGCATATGAGTCTTTTTCCAAAGAAGTTTCAAGACCTGGCGTGGCTCTGTGGTAGAATACTTGTCTACCACGCAGAACGCTTGGGTTCGATTCTTGCTAGGGATCGTGATTTTAAATGCCAAGCATTTCTTAGAGAACTGTGGGCACTCTGCTCACGACATCACTAACGTGAATATCCTGTCGCGTACGTCGTCATACCCTTTCCTCGAGACACAGGTAGCACATACCCGTATACCACGGGCCGTAGTACGCGGGTGTGCGCCACAGGTGACTGACACTTTATATCTACCCTCCCTGGAATGGCGAGGTGACTAACTAATCTTATAAGGTTATATGAAACAGTAGAATCAGTAATGTAAGTCTCTCTACAACTTAGCAGACATTAATGTAACCGATATGTCTTATTTATTATTATTATTATTATTATTATTATTATTATTATTATTATTATTATTATTATTATTATTATTATTACTATTTTTATTTAGCTTGATTTGAATACGCAGATACACAAGGACACATAGAAAAGCGGGATAGAGCAAGGTGGCAACTACCACGTAGGGGCACAACGCCTGCCTACTCTTTCGAGCGGAGGGAAGAGATGGATAGAATGAAAGGAAGATAGGAGGAGAGGAAGAGGAAAGAAGAGAGGGAAGTAAAGAAAAAAAAATCACGAAGACTTAGACAAGAATAAGTAAAGTGCGGGAAAAATGCAGAAGCTGAGTGCGAAACGAGAACGGACTACATCAACTCCATTAAATAGTAAAACTAGAAAACGGTTGGCGCGAATGGCAGATACATTTAATTTATAACCAGCGTTCTCTTTCATATAGAGCCTTCTTTTCGAAATAACACGAGTTTTGAATTCACTTCGGGCAAATCTCAAAATTCTGATTCTTGAATTGTGTTGACCGAAGAGGCGCGTTCCATTGTCGACTAATTAAGTTTAAATTGTGCCTAAATTAGAGAAAATATGGAAATCCACGAATCATATACCCTGATTATGAACAGCATATGAGCACCCTGAACTAGTTCTGAAGAAAAAATAGTTATGATGAGTTAGTGTGCAATAAATGTGTTCGTAATCGAAATCGAGGAACAGGGAGACAATTAGCGCCCTTAATTCTCAGCGTCTGACATAGCGCGAAGCAGTGCCCGGTCATACACATTAAGCGTGCTGCAGCTTTAGACAAAACATATACAGAAATTATGTTTCGCGACGGCGAATTTCAGTAATGGAGTTGGCGTGTATAGTCCAGCTCACCTTATATTTGGGTTAATTCATCACCTAACTAGCTTACGATCGATCATTGAGAATACCAGTGACAAGATTTCTATTATGCGCTGCTCTCCTAGAGGTATCATTAACGGCAACGATGCATTGGGAAACACAACATTTCACGAACACATGCTGCATGAACGCGGTTCGCGCAGCTATACGGAGTCCGAGAGCAGATATCGCCACTGATGCTGAAATTGGGTTCTGAGCACATTAAAGCTCAATGCATGGACTGATTGTCTTGCCGTGGATTTGCAGTGATTTATATTATTTTTTTTAAAAATAGAACACTTCGGAAACATTGTGAGTGGAGGATTAGGAAATATGTTCTTGCGTAGTGTTAGGTACAACTTCGAAGTGATTCATTTCTCAACGCTTGTCGCAAAATACCTCGTTTTGAAGTTGCCTGAGCCGTTGTGCGGTTTCCTGCTGTTCTCGTGAGAGGGCGCGTGGCACGTCATCCACATGATTCGTTTCCACAACGACATGTTTTGGTTTGCTCTCGATAGCCGCGTCCGGCGTGTCGTCAATCTTGTCCAGTTTGTATGAAGAAGCTGCGTGCAAGGAATGCGATTTTGAGTGGCCCAAATAGATTTTAACGTTTCGCCGGTCTAATGAACACCGCGTCTTATGCGCCGAAAGCCATTCGCAGAACTTAAAGACTTTTGATTGGGTGGCAGGAGTTTACTTCTTCAATCACACCATGCCACTTCCAAGGAGGCTGAAATTACGGAATGGCCAGCATGCCCTAAGCAGTTGTGAATAGATGGCCGAATCCTGACATCTAGTATTTACGAATATATCTTTTAAAGGTCTACACATTTTTCTTTAACAAAAGTCGTGCGGGTTATCCAATCTTTAAAACAACTTTGTAAACAACCCGAAGATGGCGTAAAATGAAAACTTAATCTAAGATCGGCTTCCAATATACCTGGAGTTCGGCGTCAGGTCTGCAAAAAAAAATCACAGCATATCCACGAAGTGAATCATGGTGAGTGGGCGAAGCTCGGAGGGATCATTCGGGTAACCGTGAATCACCCCGTACATTGCCCACTCGATCATACAAAGACGTGACAACACGTGTCACGTCTTTGCATGATCCTGGGTGTTCGATCGTGAGCTGACTTGTGTTCCGGGCGCTCCCAGCCTCAGCGACAACGCCAGTTCGCGTTCCACGACAGAGGAAGACGATGCCACCTACTCAGACGCCGAAGTCCACACCAGTGCTCGACGCAACGCCTCGCCTCCGCATGCATCGCCACAGAACGCTGGGGCGCTAATTTGTAAGCGTTCTAGCATAGAATGGGGAGGAGGATAGAACAAAAAGAGGAGGGAAGCAAACAGCCAATAGGCGAGCTGGGGAGTTCAGGAATGTATGCAGTGCATAAAGAAATGTATAATTATTATAACTGAACATCAATATTCAGAGGCATTGTGTTTCGCAGCTTGAAGTTGAAGAGCTCGGTGACTTTGACAGTTAACTTCTGTTAACGTCTTGACGTAGCGCCAGGTGGTATCGCAGTGGCGCTGGCCCCCACGCTGTTTAAACCAATGCTTCTAGTATTAGCAGTATTAGTGTACTTGTAAAATTCAAACGGCGCGACAATTCGAACTGTTACCCAGTTGTCGAAATAGCGCAGCAATCGAGAAGAGGTCCGCGCTTTCCCGACAACCAAAGGGCGTTTCTGCTCTCATTTATGGAGCGGCATCCCCAGTTAGCCTTACGTGCTAGCGAGCTCACCAGCGAGTACACAGCAGCGGACAGGCGTCAGCTGTGAGGCGGTAGAGAGATGTGCGAGAAACCCACTCCTCCGGCCCCACCGCTTATGTTTCGATCCAAGCCGAGTTGTCCGCGGAGACTGTTTTGTAGCCATACCATCGATAGAACGACGCCCGAGCCAGTTATAACAACCTCCTCTCCGTTCTAAGCACATTTTGTGGCTATTCGCACGTCTTGACCGTCGGAATAGCCTCATAGCCTCGACCAATCGCGCATGTCTTTCCCTCCTCTTTTTGTTCTATCCTCCTCCCCGTTCTATGCTAGAACGCTTACATAATAGCGCTCCTGCTGTGAGTTGTGAAAGCCACGCGTCCTTGGCTATGGGTTGTGCCGCCGTGAGTGCCGGAGCCGCCGCATGCTCCGCAGATACCGGCTGCCCTGGTTTCGCGACTCCGAGCGAAAGAGAAAGCGCGCCAAGAGCGAGCCCCTTTTCTTATTTTAACAGTGCCATCTATCATCTTTAATCATCAACGTATACGAAAAACCACTAACGCCATCTAGTGATATTATTTCCAAGGACATACACGCAACGCCAACTAGTGAGCAATTCTTAAAAATAGAGCTGGCTACATACATACATACATACTACCACTACAGAGGAGGGAACGACCCACACCCTGAGGAGCTTCGCCCCTAAAATGTGCGCACTTCTCAAATAACGGAAATTCCTGCGCTGCATATTGAAAAATTATGAGCGGAAAAACAGCAGGACAGGAAACGAATTCACGGGAAAGACGCTCGTCCTGTCAATTTTTTCTTTTTTTGCGCTGTGTTGGAAGTACGATTTCTTTTCTGGATTTCTGTTGTGATAACGGCAGTCTCATAACTTACCAGAGAATACGATGCAGCAAATGAGGCAAACCGCAGTTATTGTACGTCTCATGGTGCCTGTCAAAGAAAGAATATATACAACATGAAAACCCGCCACGGTGGTCTAGTGGTTATGGTGCCTGACTGCTGACCCGCAGGTCGCGGGATCGAATCCCGGCCGCGGCGGCTGCATTTTCGTTAGAGGCCAAAATGCTTGAGGCCCATGTACTTAGTTTTAGGTGCACGTTAAAGATCTCCAGGTCGTCTAAATTTTCGGAGCCCTCCACTACGGCGTCTCTGATAATCATATCGTGGTTATCAGACGTTAAACTCCGATAATTATTATTATTATATACAACATGAAAGCAGCGTCCCTGATATGTTCTGCTGTTTATGTTTAACGGAGTGTGCCTATGACGCCTGTGCCTTAACAGAAATCGAATTTACGTATGTATGTATGCACGTACGTACAGCCGACAGCACCTTTAACTCGAACGCTCCGACGCGTAGCCTCGGCTCGCTTGGACTGAGGTCAGCGCCGCCAAGCGTTGAAAATGATATGCTTGCTGCAGTTAACGATAGATGAAGCGCGCGTCGGTTTCGCTAGTAAATTTCTGTTTCCAGTCTGGCTGACCGGCGGGTCGAATGCACTCACTTGGCATCCCGTTTTCGCCACGCTTCGCTTGTGGCTACGTTATCGCGCGCGCGCCCACGGCGTTCGTTGTCGTATACTTATCTCGACAATGAACCATTGCTTGCGAAAGCTTACGCACCTTTCGAGATTGAATTCGCAGCTGCTGCTGAAAAGAAATCGCATGTATAAAAAGCAGAGCAAACGCACGTACATGGCGTTTGTAAAAGTTACACAATAAATAAATCTGAAATGCGGTGGCGTTGTTCATGTTCGGATTCATTAATTTTCAAGTGCGTAAGCTGTCGCACGCAATGGTTCGTTGTCGAGATAAGCATACGACAACGAATGCCATGGGCGCTCGCGATAACGATTTCTTTTCAGCAGCAGCTGCGAATTCAATCTCGAAAGGTGCGTAAGCTTTCGCAAGCAATGGTTCATTGTCGAGATAAGTATACGACAACGAACGCCGTGGGCGCGCGCGATAACGTAGCCACAAGCGAAGCGTGGCGAAAACGGGATGCCAAGTGAGTGCATTCGACCCGCCGGTCAGCCAGACTGGAAACAGAAATTTACGAGTGAAACCGACGCGCGCTCCATCTATCGTTAACTGCAGCAAGCATATCATTTTCAACATCTGGCGGCGCTGACCTCAGTCCAAGCGAGCCGAGGCCACGCGTCGGAGCGTTCGAGTTAAAGGTGCTGACGGCTGTACTTAGGACAGCTATACACACGAGTATAGTATACCACTTATTGAAGTGTGTTATGCCTGTTTCACAGCATGGTAAAAAAAAGACCCGGAAAGTGGGCCCAATAAGGCAATGTTTTATTGCTATAGCAATTATATGGACACTCTCGGCTGATTTTCGCCGTCGCCGTCTGTCGATGCCGTCATGTCCCGGATATGTATATGTATGTGTATATATAAAAAAAGGCCCAAAGAAAAATAAATCAGTAGAAAAAAATTCCAACATACCTGACCGGGGATTCGAACCAGCGACCCCTCGATCCCCAGCCTGCTGCGCTAGACAACACAGCCACAGGCGAAGCTCGTGCCAGCGATACAACGGTGAGCTATTCATATGCACCATTTGCCGCTCACGGTACGCAGATCTCAGAACTGCTTGAGCGTGTTTTCTATAACGCAACGCTTTTTACAGTTTCTTTCAAATTGAAAACTGCCATTGAGATGTGTGCGAAAAAGTGGCTCCCTTCTGTACCACTCATGATGTAGAAGGAAAAAAAAAGAACACCGGGCCCACTTGGCGACAGACGCCACCGCGTGGCAGGAGACGCAGAGAGGTCATTCCACGTGCCACAGTTTAAAAGAAAAAGAAGTATGAAACAGCGTCGAAAAGTCATATAAACATATAATCAATCCTTGGCCAATCCTCCTGAGTGGGTATGAGCCATGTCAGAGGCAACAACAACAACAACAACAGTGTCGGCTTCTGCATTGTGGACACTCGCAGCGCGTTGCTTAAATACAAACACGTAACAACTGCGACAGTTGTTAGTTCACGCTTGTCCTGTGTATACCTATACGTCCTTTTCGAGCATCCTTCATTGTGCTGCGGCGGCGCGTTGCAAGTATCGAACTGCTTGTCGTTCTTCGTGTGACAAACTAATTTCTTGCTATCGCATTCATTGCTTCGCCCTAGTGGCGAAACTGTGACTTTTTGATTAAATTCGCCCTTATGCAGAAGATGCAGGCACTCACGTTTGTTAGTCAAATAATTCCCCATTAACTTACAGAATAAGTGTTCTCAGGCTATACCTGCAAGCACTTCTTTCACTCAAGGAAATAAAATGCATATACGATAGATAATATAAATATCGTATATGTTTTTTTTTTAAGATATCGCAAAATGTAGCCCGTCATAACTCTTTGCTGAAACATGACCATACGGCTATTTTCGTTTGCGGGGCTGCAGAGTATACGAAGGCCACTTACCGCGCCTTGCTGAACCTCGTCCTTTTAGGAGGCCGTTTTACAGTATAGGTAACCCGTGCCTCGGAAGCGGTATTTATATCTGCACCACCAGCATTAACATCTAAAATAGATATACATGACAGAAAGAGACAGATAAGACATCTGTAATCCGTGCCCTGAGCAGCAGCTGTTTGCCTAACACACAGTGATCGTAAGCATGCGCCGCTTCCTGCTATTGTGGCTGCAGCATGACCACTTCACTGAGGCTTCCGCTTTGGTCTTGTTGGGTGTTCCATACGTGTACTGTAGCACGCAGGAGATACAGACAAGGAAGGAACCAGAGTGGCACACACGGAGCGCAGCGTGTCAACCTTTTACTGCCAGGTCAATGACCTTACGTATACCGGAAGAAGGGAATTTTTTTCCTAGGGACACAATTTTCTGTCAGACGCAACCAAACTAATAAAACGGAAAAATTAGATCGAGCAAAGCATGCGTGATATTGATTGTTATCTTCAACTGTTTCGTAGCTGTTACGAAGTAAATTAAAATGAATTAGTGCGGACGAAAAACCACCTTTTTTTTCTTTTTGTCAGTAGGAACCGAACCCATAGGCTCCGAATGCCGGCCAAGTCACAAAAAAACAGTGCGCATGACAGCATCCGGAAGATCTAGAACGAGAAAGCGCCAATAAGCACGCGTCGTACCGCACGGGAACGCCATTTTCTTTGCAAATAAAGAGATAGAGGCCATGCTAAGGCCAGTGCTGGGCAGTATCGAATATACATGTATCTTAGATTGTATCTGAGATACTCTTTGGGTATCTTGTATCTGTATCGCGAGATATCTCGCAAAACGAGTATCTGTATCATTTCCGATACATTCAAGAATGTATCGTGCATCTTAAGTGTATAGGTCTTTTGTTTTGTGTGTATGTTTACTAGTAGAGTACTTCTTTTTTTTGTTACCATATTGTATAGTTCTATCCCTTTATTTATTTATTGTATGTGATGTAACACCTGTATGTGCAATGTTTTTAAATTTTTTGCTCGTTGACAGCGTTTTTCGTTTCTTCTGCCATGTATGTTACATGAATGTATTTTGTTGGGCCTCAGGCGCACTCAAGCTACAGTTTTGTAGCTTTTAGTCTGGGGTCCCTTGCCCCCTTTGTACGGGAAAAATAAAGACAATTATTATTATTAAGATACAAGATACTGCTTTAGAAACACCACCGTACGAAACAATAAACGTCGACCTGAATTACCGGTTCTCAAGCTGATATTGCTGCCACTAAGCCACCTGAATAAAACTAACGACTGTGACATTTTTGTATGCTTACACCAGAGCGCTCCAGCGAGCACAGACGATGAGGTTTACGCGTCCCTATTGGTGGAGCAGAGTCACGTGATGGCGCTCGAGACATCTCGAAAAAACAAGCGCGCGAACGTCTACGCACAGCCTACCTTTTGTTTTATCGATGTTTTCTTTCTTTTTCTTTGTGTCGGTACCATGCCATTTGTTCGTAGCCACGGTACTGTGCTGCGTACTCCAATGCGTGCGGCGTCTTTCGCTGAAATTTTGGTGCCACTGTAGTTTCGTTATCGAAGTTTGTCTTGCGTGGTGCTTCGTTACTAAGTCTCAAGAATGAAAGAATTGGGGCTGCTTTACCGTCCCGCGGCTTTCACACATCAGCGATTTGAAAGATCATGTGAATGTAAGCATGACTTACATACGATGAGATTGGCTTACATGCGAATGAGATTCTAACAACCATCACACTATCGTTGCTGATGTGAGATGCAATATAACAAGCATTTACGTAACAGGAAATATTTTGACCTACTGTGTCTTTGTTCTTCTTGCAGGAATTATTCGAGAAGTTCCTTTTAATGGTAATTTGAATTTAGCCCAAGTGTTTTCTTTGCTGTCCTCCGTTTGCATCTCATACATTACCTGGGCCTCTGTATAGTTTCCGCCAGTCTGTATATTGTAATATGTCTTTTGTAATCTGCTGCTAAAATACATTCTCTGCTTTATTCAGGGTTGCCGTTGGGTGGACATGAAAAGGCGCCAGAACTCACGCCAAAAGTAGCCAAAGTAGCCATGTCATTTGATATTATCGCCGAATTTCTAGCCAGATAGAACAGAAGCGGTACTATCAATACAGTCTTTACTATTGATGAATAAAGAAAACCATTTTGAATAAGTAAAACCACAAGTTTAAAAAAGAGCCATGGCGCCAACTGGAAATTTTCGTCGCCAACGGGGTCCAAAAGTAGCCAATTTGGCGCAAAATAGCCACCAACGGCAACCCTGTCTTTATTCTTATTTTTTAACTGTCTGCGAACATGGTTTTATTTCATATTTCTCGGGCTTTCTTTAGAAGCCTGAAAATATTCACCACGCGGCATGTACGCTGCCGAAAAAAAATGAATCGGTCGTTTTTAAGGTGCGCTCTAGGATATGTGTCGAATCCCAGGTGGTCCTAAAGTGAATATTAAAAATGTGGCATAATTGACCTTATTTAGTTAACCAATTAAACTCATTATAAAAAGTACCATTACGAGATGCACGTGACATTAAACCCTATATCTTTGATTTCATTTAGCAGCGGTTAACCACTTTTTTTATATATATTTGGTTCTACTTACGTGAGACACCCTGTATACTTATTCATTTTGGTCATTAAATACGGAACCGCCTAGCTATTTGACTTAGATATGATGATGTTGATGATGATGATGATGAATCAACTTTATTCAGATCCAGGGAACACGCAGTGAGACACCGCGCCACCCGGCTTGATATATTCGTTTTCCTTTTGTTAGGCCACCGTAAAGTATTTTTATTGTTACAGATCTGCAGGTAAGCAGAGCTAGAAGTGGCAGTAAGGAATAGCAGTGATTTGTACTGCCAGCGCCTTGTGCCACTACAATACGTCTGAGACGTTTCTGAGCGACTCAATTTCTCTCGGAAAAGAAATGGTAAAAGATTGCACGTTAGTGCATATGTTGATAATGAACGCTTTACGCCAGCAAATAAGTAGAATATGAAAAGTCATTGCAGTTTTACGTCGTCAATGAATTGTGAGCGCTCACTCTGTAGTTATCATCTTCACACGATGCGTCACAAACAATATCGCTACCAAAGTTGTTTCTGCTGTACACCTGTCGGTTGATGCGGTATTAGGAAAACGGTAATATGCTTGCGGACAAGGTAAGACTGAACAGCGGTATTTGCGCCATCGTGCGGAGGAATCTTAATAACGCTCTTGCAAGTAGATGGCAACCCATCAGCTCAGGGGTCTCAAACTCACCTCAGCTAGCGGGCAGCAGTGACAAAATTTAGTCCCGCTAGGGCTACATTTTGTGACTTTCGAGAGCGAAGGGAGGGAGTGTTAGTTTGTACAAGATTTCGCCTACTGTTGCCATTTGAAAGGCGGCATTGGCCCTACTATTAAGGTAAGGTGTTGCAAAATGCGACAAAAATTTGAAAATACTGGATTTTTTTTATTTTACTCGTTACCATTAAACGTCAAGGCAGAAGCTTTCCTATGGGTACAAGGTATATGTGCTGCATAAATATGACCATGTTACCACAATTCAAAAGTTTATTTTAAAATTAAATAAATAAGGCTCCAGATGTCTCATTTTGCCCCAACCTGCGGGGCAAGACGAGACGCTGCGTGGGCAAAACGACACAGCGTGAAAAAAATTTCATCCCTTCAGTTTTTGCAGCAGAAGCACTTGAAGTTCACTCCGTGGGCCCTCACGCCGTATTCGTGAGCCCAGTCCTTGCACTCCACGCATTGAATCCAGACAGAAACCGGTGCTGTGTTGCTCCAAAACTCCTTGCAGATCAAACACCGCCAGTCTTTCTTTGTGCTAATGTAGTCTTTTGTTGAACGCTTGCACTTCATTGGGATTATTCAACAATTGGAGGCTAGATATGTTCTGACGTATCTGCTTCGTCTATTTTCGCCGTTTTGGTGCAGAACTGCACACGCGTTTCGTGGCTTTCAACTTCGTCAGCCGTGCTTTGTGAGGCGATGAATTTAAAACTGTGCTAGATTAGGATTTTCTAGCACTTGTTTTTTTTTTATTTCAGTATCGGAGAAATGTCATTTAAACTCAATCCCTAGACGTGTTTGTGAACGGCTTGACTTGGAGATTCTGCCAATTTTTTCATGCGCCTCTTGAGAGCATCCTTGGGAACGCGAAACAGTCTCGCAGCGCTAACGGAGTGAGTCTTGTCCTGAACAGCAATCAGTGCTTTTTCATGTCATATTTTTCTCCCAGGAAGCTCTATATGATATTCTTTTTTGCGTCTAAACCCTCCTAAACAAAGAAATATAATACATAATGAGTGTCAGTAAATGGTTCACGTAATAAGACACTTTATAAGACAATTTGATGCCTTTTTGTCGCGTTTTGCCCCTCTCATACGCCCTGAATTCAAAAAAAAAAATCCGCTTTGGCCCCGGGCACCCAACGAACTAAGCTTTTGGTGGTATTTAGCTAGTAGTATAAAGTAACAAAATAAATACTTACGTTGTTGTACTGACGCAGGTGTAGCTTCATGCACGGATACGAACATTTGGCCGAGCAGAATTTCGCCCCTTTTTGATGGGTCACAAACACACTGACACCAGCCGCGTAATTTTCCCCGCGCGACCGCTGTGAGCAACCATCAACTTTTACACATAAAAAGGTGCCCAACTAACAGCAGCTACACAAAACGTCGTGCATTTGCCCACATCATATTCACATCAGCCTGAAGCACCAGCACAACACTTCACAACTGTAGCATTGCGTTAGTGTCATTTTAAGTGCACAATTAGGTAAAAACAGAAACTTTTAGGCAAAAAGTTTAAGCTAGGAAGAAACCGTACAAGTCAGATGTGGTTACATCGCGAATATCAATTTGTTTATTGTTGTAATCATTCAGTAAACGCGGAAGTTTGTTACAAACCATTGTGGACCGTAACCAGTCAGACAACACGGAACATTCCATGTCTCTTTTGCTCGTATGTTATATCATGCTTCTTTTGGATGCAACTTTACTAACCCCATGAAAAGAGACCTATCGTGCTCGCAATGTAGCCGATATTCACGGAGCAATGTGTACACTTATATGTACTTGTGTTTTCAATATTTTAAACTTTCTGAAGAGTTCTGCAAAAGGATGCACAGTTGGTACATCCGCAATTATTCTCAAAAAGCTTTCTTGCATAAGTAATAGCCGCAAGAGGTTCCATTCTGTAGTAGTCCCTCAGACCAAATGACTAGTTTAGATACGAAGCAAAAAGGGCATTATAAATCAACAATTTTTCTGGTTCCAGGATTAGGTAGCAGTTTTGATTCACGATACCAGTTATAGCACCTAAGTTTTGTAATACTTTATTGACATGCTCATCCCACTGCAGCATCTTGAGAAATGCAAACCAAGTACCTCAATAGAATCAACCAGCTCTATCTGTAATCCGTGATAAGCAAGGTTGTCTCTTGCAGAAATCTGCCTGCCAATAAAAAGAAAAACCACGGTCTTCGTCTTTTAAGTGCGGAGCACTTTAGGCGGCCCGGCATTTAGGGGGGTCGTATGCTGTGATCGTACGCTGTCATCGTCGCTTGGCGCAACGCAGGCAAAACCACATACAGTGAAACCTCGGTGATACGAATCTCACGGGACCACCAAAAATATTCGTATCAAACGAAATTCGTATCACCAGAAAGCACAGAAAATTAGCATGCGACAAAAGAAAGATTGTGTACATTTTCATTTATTGTTTTTCAAGGGCTGCAGCAACGTCAGGAAGAACTCTGAATGATTGTCAGTTAAGTTTTTAGATGTCGGCAATCATACCAGCACTCGTAAATGTACGGCCCGTACGCGCCTGTTTAATTAATGAACCAAGCGCGTTGTGACCCGCGACAGCAGTAGCCCCTTCTAAATTTTAGTATGATTTTTCGCATGACACTGGAGTACTGCGGCGATAGTAACGGACAAGCGCTTTGACGCGATAGGTTCAAGGTCACAAAATTTTAGAACCACGGTCCTATGTTATGATTTTAAATGCGAAGCATTTCTTTGCGTACTGCAGGCACTTTTAGCGTTTCTATCTGCGTATCTATCTATCTATCTAGCCGCCTACGTCTGGGTGATCTCGTGATTACCCCTTTAACTTGGGGTAGGCCAAAATTAGTATGTGAGAATAAGATGGTTTGACGAATATGACTCGCTGGTCGTGACATGAATAATGACAATCCCGTCGCGTACGTCGTCAAACTCTTTCAGGCAGACCCTGTGGCACATACCACGGGGCGGGTATGTGCCACAGGTATGCCGGTATGTGCCTCAGGTGATTGACAGTTTAGACTACCCAGGAACGGCGAGACAAACATTGGTACTTTTAACGCCAGAGCGTTAAAAAGCTGACGTCATCAGCAGCGTTGACCGGACGAATGCAAATAATAAATGTCAGGGTCCCAACAGGAATCGAACCCAAGCATTCTGCGTGGCAATCAAGCATTCTACCACAGAGCCACGCCAGGTCTCGGAACTGCTTTTCGAATAGACCCTAATGTTCGTGAAACGTCAATTGTCGTTGCAGTGCTGGCTATCCAATTTTATAAACATTACATATGTACTCCGACGATACAGCCGTCACGCTGGGTTAACATCAATTATAGTAAAGCGCCATCCACTGAGGTTGATATATGTTGCAGTGTCCAGGGCTACCATCCTGGCGAGCACAGGCGCTACATATCAGTTTACCGCTTCTAGTGTTGCTACTGCCCATGTTGCTGTTGGCATCGTTACGCAACTGTAAACAACTTGTTATGCAAAACGTATGCGACTGTGGAACATATGTCTGTGCGTACAACATTTGTACATATCTATAGCGTAATTTCGTAATGTTTCGCTCAATAAAACATTACAACACAGTCACCTTCTCTCCGCATGCTTCGCATAACATCGATTCCCAAGGTACGTGGAATCTGCCGAATTTTTTTGTTATCGCGGAAGTGTTGGGCATGTTTTTTGGGAGATTTACGGCCGTGCCCGCACAAGTGCGACCTCAAGAGTCGCGCATATTGACGTCATGAGGCCTGGCTCCTTCGCCAAGACCGTCCTCGCCTTCTTTCGGTCCTCGTCCACCTTTCATAGGATGTCTGAAGTGAAGCATGAGGCAGGCACGTGTAAACACAGTACAACGACAGCAGCGCCCACGTCAACGTGTTAGAAAAAAGAAGCATGACGACAATGCCCACTGTAATCTAAACACGAAGGCACACGGAGGCACACTAGAGCCTCATAGATTCGCGCACACAATCTCGAAAGCCGTGACGCGTTTGAAGGTTTATTCTGACCGTAAGAAAAGTACGCTGATTCTGACGATTTGTAGGTGCGGCGCGCATGCCCGCGCTTGCGTTCCCGCGCTCGCACTTGAGTGGTGCGTCTTCCGCGACAGCGCGGACAGTACCCCTTCCTACCTGGGCGGTAACGTACGGTCGTATCAAACGACGCGGGGTGAAAATTGGTTCGCAACAACAGTACTCCATTACATTGCAGGCCAATGCGCCTTGGCCGGGACCAAAGAAAAATTCGTATCACCTCGAAATTCGTATGAGCTATGATCGTATCACCGAGGTTTCACTGTATAGCATAGCCAACTGTAGCATATTGAGCGCACGCTCGCTCCAAAGAGAAGCCTTCCTCTTGTTCTTCGAGCGCTTTGATGATGATATTAAGAGCGGACATTACTACTATGGCTAGGGAAACCCGACAACGCAAACCACGTAAAAAAAATTGAAAGAAGATGCAAGCGAGAAATAGACAGACACAGAAAGAATTAAAGCAAAAAAAAAAAAGGAAGGAAAAATACAAATAAATAGAAATAAAGAGAAAAAACTGGGAAAGAAAGCAAGAAAGAGAGGACAAAAGAAAGAAAAATCCGAATAGAAACAACGAAGGCTGCCCAGCTCCGCACCACTAGGGAGAAGCTGCCTTACTTTTTTGTGTATCTATCTTTATTAGAAGCCCCTGTACATAATCCCTCTTACACGACATTAGCTTTGCGAAAGATATATGGCATCTGATGGGGACGAAATGAATAAATATGCTGGTGTCGTCAGCTTAAATTACAAGTTTACAAAGAGAAAACAGCCACAGCAGTATGAAATAATTTAACTTGTATAAGCATCCAAATGATTTTACTTGATTCTGACTAGAGCTGTGCACGGGCCGAATTTTCGAGCCCGAGCCCGGCCCGGGCCCGCTTACTGCGTCGAAGGCCCGCCCGAGCCCGACGCTAGAGTGTTGCGAGCCCGCCCGGCCCGGCCCGACGTACAAAAACAAAAGCCCGGCCCTGCCCGGTCCGGCCTGACATTATGAAGGTTTGTTGACGAGACAAGACGTAGTTTTCTGGTAATCTGGAATTTTATTCAACGTATCAAAGTGAAACGTGAGCCAGCGACATGTGACAGTCATTATATGACACGATTACAAATTGTCGTGTAAAAATAGGCTGCCCAGCGATTCGGGCTTCAGTGAAGTGCGGCGCTCCTCTGCATATCCCGCCCAACTGAAGGTCCGTTCGCTGCTCGCGCTGGTAGCCGCAATTGTCAATACCTTTTTCGCAAGCATAGTAAGCTTCAATATTTAGACTGTTTGTTCTTCCAGAAGTTTAGTACCTCAGATGTGGGGAGAGGAATATTCCGTGTATCACAAAGCTCATCGTGTGTGACTTCACTTTCTCTCCTTGCGTTTAAAGTGGCTAAAGGAAAGGAGAGCCGAGAAATGGTATGGGGGGTGGTCGCGGAGAAGGCGCTACGCGGTAGAAAACAGTTGCAGCACGTCTATATTTTGGGCTTGATTCGGGCTTTGCATCGGGCACGGCCCGCCCAACAAAAAAACAATGCAGCCCGAGCCCGGCCCGGGCCCGAAATGAGAAGCCGTCAGCCTCCCGCCCGAACCCGGCCCGGGGGCCGGGCCGGGCCGGGCTCGGGCTTTCGGGCTACCCGAAGCCCGTGCACACCTCTAATTCTGACATTACCTTCATTAATGTTCATTAGATGATTCTTCTTGAAACCACACACCTATAGGAACTTCTGAGTCTGAACCTGTTCTAATATATGGCCCTGGTAAGTAATACTCATGTTAAAATTTCTTGGCTTATTCACGAGGGCAAAGAGCATGTATTATATACCTGTGTGTGCGTAGATATATATATATATATATATATATATATATATATATATATATATATATATATATCTGTGTGTGTGCCTAAAAAAACAGTCCGAGCGAGATAACACATTGCCACGCACCGATAATCGATTGCATGGTTATGTGACTGTTGGTTGCGATGAGACAATTCCTATCCGAGGGGCACCACTGCTGTTTCTGTCAATAAGGAAGCAAAGAGCTCTAGTGTGGCCTCGCCTTTTCAATTGCATGGGGGTTGTGAAAGTCACGCTTGTTCCCGCTTGCGGTTGCGTACCTGACGCACTTTCTTTCTTTCTTTCTTTCTTTCTTTCTTTCTTTCTTTCTTTCTTTCTTTCTTTCTTTCTTTCTTTCTTTCTTTCTCTTTCTTTCTCTCTTACTCTCTCCCTTTCTTTCTCTCTCTCTTTATTTTCTCTCTTTCTTCCTTTCTCTCTTCCTTCCTTTCTTTCTCTCTCTCTTTGTTCCTTTCTCTCTTTCTTTCTTTCTTTGTCTGTTTTTTTCCCTCTCTTTCTTTCTCTCTCTTCCTAACTCTCTCTCTTCCTTTCTTTCTTTCTTTCCTCATTTCTCTCTTCCTTTCTCTCTTTCTTTCTAGGGCATTGCGCAATGCTCCATCCTCGCTCTTTCTCTCCTCCACGCCGGATATTGGACCTTCATGCACGTGATTAGGAGCGCAACACTTCACTGCTGCAGGCAACGGCGTTGCCTATATGCGTTCATATTCAGGCTACAATGAAATGTGGCAAAGTGAAATGGCCAGTAAATTCGATGGGAGGTCTCGATAAATATTACGACCATTGAGAGATCGTCAGTTATTGGAACGACGGCGCATTCAAATACGCGTGTGAGCGGTGCACCTTCGAGGGCCGCATTTCCTTGCGCTCGATCGCGGCAGCCTGGCTTTTTAACGCGATAGCGTTATAGACGTCGTTTCGCAGAAATTGCGGTGTCGGCGTCGGTGTCGGCGTCGTTGGTTGTGATCGAAAAATCGGCGTTCACCGTAAGCGGAAATTCGAGACAGATGCAAATAAATAAGTAATAAATAATAAAGTATATTGTTGGCTCCTGTGAATCGAACCCAACCTTCCCCGTGGCAAGCAGTTGTACCACAGAGCCACGCCATTTCTTGGAACTGTCCCCGCCCCCGCCCCCCACCTCCCCCAAGAAAAAAAAACATATAAGAATGCCATGTAGTGCATGGAGTCTCCTTGACGCATGTAGTGTGGCGTGGCAAAAGCGTAGAATCACGCCAGGCGTCCTGTGAAACGAGCGGGTGGTTGAGAGGCCCACGAATCGCAGACGGCTCCTACGTATTTAATCAACATCAGCAGCAAAAGCATCAACAAAGTGAACAGCTGCGTGAACAACAAAGTGAGCAGCTGTTGCCCTACGGACGTGTTTTGGGCACTTCGTTAATTCGGAAAAGGAAAAAAAAATATGGCGTCGTGGGCACATCGCAACAGTGCTTGCAGTAGGCATTCTAGGATAGTTTGAAACGGCCAATGTAGCTCGCACATACGTTCCATTCCTTGCGGCATGGCTCAGGTGTCCACGGAGAACTGAAATCAGGCTAGCAATCGCGAAGGAGATGCGAAAGAGGCACGGTTACGCTATCGCATTCTTCTCTTGAGGCTCAAGCGTTATCTAACTTTTCGTCAGGTCAAACCTAAAACGCCAGCAACCCTTGTGAGACAATACAAGCTTCGCTTCAAAAAAAAAAAAAAAAAAGCCCGCAAAAAAATTTGCAACATGCATTGCGTTTCAAAGGAAGTGTAAATTGCTGTACGGCTTAACACAGTAAGGAGCAACAAAGGAAGACTTCGAAGGTCGCTCAGAAAGGAAATTAACGGTTGTAAGTTTTCTTCGTCCTGTATCGTGTCCTGTACACTTTCTTTGTCTCAAATAATAGTTTATTTTGGCGACACTGACTAGTTTTTCGAACGCTTTAGCTTGAGTACGTTAACCTTTAAATACAACAACAAGGAAAACTTAATGAGCACCTACCTTCAGCATTCATTTGATTAAGCACTAACAACCTGCAGTTAACTGATAATTACTAAAAAATATTAATTTATGCCATCAAGTTGTCACAATAACGAGATAACCGAAATCCATAAAATAAGGCGGCCAGAACCGGTAAATATGTGGAAGTCTTGCCGAAGGAGGAAGCATGAGAAGAGATTACAAGATTTAGCGTTGTGCTGAAAGCGACTCAGCTGGTGTGGTGAGTTGGCAATGGCGTTGCCAACTCATCACCGCGCCGCAACTCGATGGTGCAAGGAACTACACTGCCGAAAAATTGGCGGCGGATTAGCCTAAGAGCAAAAATCCGGCTCTGTAGCTTTCAATGCATTCAAAACGTCTAGGCTAGTTCAGTCCGAAAAGTAGGGTGTTACAACGAGGTCCCCAGTACCACCGAGCCCTCTCCATCATTCTGGCTTTACTCATTTTTCGGTGCACAAGCAAACGCGAACGCAAGGATTGACCGTGATCCGGCTAAAACGGTGCGCAGCGGCGTTTCCGGAACGGTCGTCACGGTCCAGCGCCGCATCGGCCAGCGCTGCTGAAGGCCACTCAACGCGGTCAGTGTGGCTCGCTCCAACGAGCGCAGCTGGCGCTGCGCTATTCAGGGCACCGCTGCGAGGGGCTCTTCGCGAACAAACAAACAAACGAAAAAAAGTTCGCGGCGATTGATGCGACAAGAGTGAGAAGGCGTGAAAACGCTCGTTGCGATACTCTCCTTGTAAAGACTTTCTCATCGTCGGCGAGATGAGTAAGCAAAGCGTGAAAGCTTGCTCAGGATACTCTCCAGACGTTCGTTTGCGACCGCGTCTCTCTTTGTAAGAACGCCTCGCTTTACTGCGGGCCGCCCACAAAATGCAAGATCGCCAGCCAACACCGGAAGCGGGTGAAAATGTTCCCCGGTATATTTCTTGAAGAGAGAGCGGCGCCTTAAGTATGAAAGCCGGTATATAGGCAAAGCCTTAGCCCACAGCCCTCGCCTTTGAAGACGCCACCTGATTTCACCGTCATACCGCGCTCTCGGATATCACACGCAAGCCGCGCTTCTACTTCTCGAGAGGAAACATGGCCACCCTGGTAAGACTTAGCTCTGATGGAGGCTCTGCTTAGGAAATTGTACGAGAGTGATTCGAAGGCTACTAACAGAGTATGTCTAGGGCGCATTTCATGACGTCACAAAAGCATATTAAACGATCACCTGCCGTCTGAACTTTACGCCTTTTTTTTAACTTTAAAATTCTGACTAAGTCGCTTCAGCCGAGTCTTAGAGAGGCTCTCTGCCAATCGCCGCAATGTCTGTAAGATATTTGGCGATGTACCACGATGATTTCTCGGTCGTGGAGATATTTGGGAACATTCCGGGGTTTGCAGCGTCTTTGGATGCGTGGTGATCTCGCTATATCCGACAGACTCTAAAACCAAAACTCCTGTTTGGACAGGCATGACAATTCTGAGAACTTATATTAACCGACTTGACAGGATATAACCTCCACACTGCACTGATGCCTTAAAGCAAAATTGCAGGGTTCGGTCAAAATGTCCGGAGTCATCCACTACGGCGTCCCTCATAATCATATCGTGGTTTTGGGACGTTAAGCCTTATTATTATTAAAAATTGCAGCCTTCGTCATCACTACAGTCGCCGAAAAATTTTTTCACTTGCACAAATGTAAAATGTAACACTTGAGCATTCTGTCGCTTGTGCAGATTTCAACTAGAGTGGTATACATGTTCGTAGAACCATAGAATACTTAACACAATATTGAAAACATCACCGCACGCGTTTGCTGGGGAGCGACAACATAAATCAAATGAACGTAGAGACAACTGTACCGCGTGGCTGTCATAGAGCCGAGTACCGCGGTATGCAGGGAACAATGAAAAAGCCTGGTTATGGGGGGGACGGTGGGGGAGAAGCTTTGGAGTCGTTTGCCTCTAGGTTCTTGTTAACGAAGTTTCGTGCCATCTAAAATTCCGTGATTATTGTCATCTGCGGCATCACAGCGTCTATTGGAGGAGGAGGAAGGAGGAAGGAAGAAACAAGCGGAAAGACAGGGAAGGTTAGCCAGTTCTTAGACCGGCTGGCTACCCTGTGCTGGGGAAGGGGGTAAGGGGAGTAAAAGATGACAGAAAAGAGATGTTACAAAAAAAAGGAGACAGGCAAGAGAATGAAAAATAAAGGAAGAGAGAGTCTTTTGGAGGCTCTACAGATCGAGATTGAGAGGAATGCACTCTTTACGGTTCTCGAATTGTCAAAACTTGTGCCCTTCAGGCGAATATGACCATCACTCCATGTTTCAGCCCAGAGAAATTACAAGATCAAGTTCATCGACTACACATAAATTCAGTGGGACTATTTTATTTATTTATTTTTTCGGGTAGATATTCTTCTAGCTTTAATCGTGAAGGAAGGAAGAAATAAACGGAAAGGCAGGGGGGGCCTGTGGGGCTGTTGGGCATTCCAATCAGAAATGAACAGGCATTAGTGAAGGCCACTCCAAGCCACAGGCGGCACGGGAGCGTCTCCTCAGCTCTAGATATATCCCCGATAGAAGACGGAGCTGTAGATTCGGGTCCATGTTGCGGAGACAAGCGTTGGTAAATTCCGTCAAGTTCCACCGTGCAAGTGTCAGTTCACGTGCGAAGCAGCGCATTCGACGGCACGAATGTACAGAATGACATTTGGGTTGTCTGCGCCTTCTGTTTGCCATGCGACGAGCGTTTTATTTTTTAATTGTGTGTGTGTGCATGTGCGTGAGTGTGTGTGTACATGTGCGTGTGTGTGTATGCGTGTACATGTGCGTGCGTGTGTACGTGTGTGTGTGTATGTGTGTACATGTGCGTGCGTGTGTGTGCGTGCGTGTGTGTGTGTGTACAGGTGCGTGTGTGTATGTGTGTACATGTGTGTGTGTGTGCGTGTGTGTATGTGTGTACATGTGTGTGTGCGTGTGTGTGTATGTGTGTACATGTGTGTGTGCGTGTGTGTGTGCGTGTGTGTATGTGTGTACAGGTACGTGTGTGTATGTGTGTACATGTGTGTGTGCGTGTGTGTGTATGTGTGTACATGTGCGTATGCGTGTGTGTGTGTGCGTGTGTGCGTATGTGTGTACAGTGCGTGTGTGTGTGTATGTGTGTACAGGTGCGTGTGTGTATGTGTGTACATGTGTGTGTGCGTGTGTGTGTGTGTGCGTGTGTGTGTATGTGTGTACATGTGCCTATGCGTGTGTGTGTGTGCGTGTGTGTGTGTGCATGTGTGTGTGTGTGTGTGTGTGTGTGTGTGTGTGCGTGCGTGCGTCCGTGTGTGTGTGTGTGTGTGTGTGTGTGTGTGTGTGTGTGCGTGCGTGAGTGTGTGTGTGTGTTTCTGTTCATGTATGTGTTCAAGGTTGCCAGATAGAAAAGACAAAAATAGCCAAGAAACTGGAGAGACTAGCCAAAGAGTAGCCAACTTGAGCCAAGGCCGCAGTAGAGGTAGCCAAAAGTAGCCACGCGTGTTTGAAAACCGTAGAGTTGGTACAGACTCCAGAGGAAAAGCTGGGACGAAAAAGCGCCGACCAAAACAACACCGCCATTACACTACCGTTATCATTGTTGCATCTGCAATTACTTACAGACAGGCTAAAATTTGCGCTATTTACTGGTACTAACACTGTAAATATAAATCAAACACGGCCATTTTGACAAATTCGTAACGTGCGGACAGTTTTTACTGCTTATTTAGAAGATTTTTAGGAAAGATTCTAGGCCATTAAGGCAACTTAGTACGCCTTAGAAGAACAGAACGTTGGGCGAGTCGGTAATCCAATGTGAGGGGCATTTTGCGCTAAAAACCAAGGACGGGAAAGAAAGAAAGAAAGAAAAGAAAGAAAGAAAGAAAGAAAGAAAGAAAGAAAGAAAGAAAGAAAGAAAGAAAGAAAGAAAGAAAGAAAGAAAGAAAGAAAGAAAGAAAGAAAGAAAGACTTGTCTGCGCTTGTCTCGCGTCTTTTCTTCCTTGCTCGTCCTTGGTTTTACGTGCAAAAGGATGACGCGTTTGCAGACACTTTTGCTAGATGGCGCCTCCATATCCGCTTCGTTTCGAGACCGCTGCTGATTGCGCCATGTGAGTTGTGAGTCACAGTGCGTCGTCGTCTGTGTTTCTCATTGGCACGTACACTTACGACACTACCCTACGTGAACTCAATTAATTACGATGATTTCGTTGATCACGATGAAAACTCAATGACAACCGTGAAGTCTAGCACGCGTCCCACGGTCTGGTAACGCTCGCGAGGTGGTGTAATGGCGGCTATGGCGGTGCCCTTGTGGTCTGAGATGCTAGGCACGCTGCCCGCGGACCTTTCGCTAGGTGGGCCGTGCCTTCACATGGAATTAAGTTTTGTGATTTTGCTAAATAGTCGCCGCAGTATTTTCTCGCCTATTGCAATAAATAACGCTTTTTCCGGGTAAGCTACAGACACGGGACCGGTCTCAAGCATTTAGTTTTTTTTTGTGTTTGTTTTTTCGTAAGGCACCCCATGCGGTCACTATAAGTTGAAATGTCCCCGTGAAACGAGAACTCAACATTTTATAATCTGCGTCCAGATTTTATGTTATTGCTTAAATTAATATGAATATGTTTTTTAAATGCGAAGCATTTCTTAGCGAACTTCGGCGAGTTTGAGCGTATCTGACTATCTATCTATCTATCTATCTAGCCGCCTACGACTTTGTGCTCTCCTGGCCGTATCGTTAATGGGATTTATACCAAATTTGGTATGACATAACATGACCGTATGACGAACATAAATGGCTGGTCATATCATGAAAATCATGACTAAATTGTCATGAAAAGTATGATTTACATGCCACGCTCATGGGGCGTTCGCGGCCGTTTCGTTAGCTTGATATACACCAAATTTGGGATTGAGTGACGTGACTGTATGACGAACATAAATGGCAGATGGTAATATGCAAATAAGGACGTGCATGTCATGAACAACATGATTTGATTTACATGCCACGCTCATGGCGAGCTCGCGGCCGTTTCGTTAGCTTGAGATACACCAAATTTGGTATTGAGTGACATGACTGTATGAGGAACATAAATGACAAGTGGCAATATGGAAATCATGACATGTCATGAGCGACATGACTTGCATGCCACGCTCATGGCGCACTCGCGGCCGTTTCGTTAGCTTGAGATACACCGAATTTGGTATTGAGTGACATGACTGTATGAGGAACACAAATGACAAGTGGCAGTATGGAAATCATGACGTGTCATGAGCGACATGACTTGCATGCCACGCTCATGGCGCGCTCGCGGCCATTTCGTTAGCTTGATATACACCAAATTTGGGATTGAGTGACGTCACTGTATGAGGAACATAAATGACAAGTGGCAATATGGAAATCATGACATGTCATGAGGCACATGACTTGCATGCCACGCTCATGGCGTGCTCGCGGCCGTTTCGTTAGCTTGAGATACACCGAATTTGGTATTGAGTGACATGACTGTATGAGGAACATAAATGACAAGTGGCAGTATGGAAATCATGACGTGTCATGAGCGACATGACTTACATGCCACGCTCATGGCACGCTCGCGGCCATTTCGTTAGCTTGATATTCACCAAATTTGGGATTGAGTGACGTCACTGTATGACGAACATAAATGACAAGTGGCAATATGGAAATCATGACATGTCATGAGGCACATGACTTGCATGCCACGCTCATGGCGTGCTCGCGGCCGTTTCGTTAGCTTGAGATACACCAAATTTTGTATTGAGTGACATGACTGTATCACGAACATAAATGACGGGTCCTAACATATAAAACATGACATGCAAATTATGTAAAGCATGATTTGCTCCTTCCTGGCTGCTTCGCATTACATCGATTTCCACAGTGCGTGGGATCTGCCGGCTTTTTGAAACCTGAGGTCAAATCCCCTACAGAATTGACCCACGTTGGGATATGGGAAATGCGTTCTTTGAAGTGCAAATGTTACATGACATTTTGTTCAAACTCCCCTCCTCCCGGGGACCTCTGCTTCCACCATCTTCGCTGCCCCGACCCTTGCGGAACTAAATTTCGAGGCTGCAGCCCACTGGCTGAAGCGAGTTTGAGACCCCTGATCTCGACTATAGAGTCTGTACTAACTTTATGGTGAAAACAACTGCGACGTTGTTATTCAAATGACGAAATTCAAGACCCTTTTGGTGGAAATGTAAATAAGTACAACAAGAACCCTTCAAAATCATATTTTTCTGAGATTAGAGCTGAGCAATCATTTGATGCACGACGACGAGGTTTGCGCTGTTGCAGAAATGGCATTATCTTCACTCGTCTTGTGTAAATTTTTTTAAAAGGGCTGGAAATATCAGTTACCGTGAAAATGGGTTCTCTACGAGTGGGCTCAAAATCACAGTTGCTGTGAGTTAAGCATACGTCGTAGTCTCTTCCGCAATCGTTTCTCGCCTGATGACTAAGCCCGAGCAGTTATAATTCTCAAGTCGCAGTTCATACCTAAGGAACGACAAAATCAGTTCGTCAGATATCCGATTTCCAATGTCCATAAGTGCAGAGCGTTCGGGTGCGAAGCGCTTTCGGCAGTCCTCCTCACTTCCAATTACATTTTTAATGTCGCCTTCTGCAATATGGAGTCGGCGGAATGAGGCGCCATGCAACAGTTTCCTCCCGAGTTCCGGTGGCTTATGTAATAGACTTTTCTTTTGTGTAATGCCAGCGCCAAAGTCAACTTTGGGACCTGGAAACACACCTTGGTCACCAGGTACTCGAACTCCATCGGCTGGAAGGTCACAAGGTATCGATAACTTGGTTCAAATCGAGGCAACAACTAGTCAGAAAGTAGCCAAGAGGTATTTTCTGCCGCCATTGGCCTCAAAGTAGCCAAATCGGCGCAAAGTAGCCAAACCTGGCCGACCTGTGAGTGCGTTTTCTGCCACATTGAACAGCCACCTATGCGAACTCGAGACAACACGACTCTTCTTTTCCGCGGCATCACTCGCTGCACTCATAACCTTTAAGCATTGCCATTTTTTTGTGCGTGTTGGTAAACGGTACTTGAAAACCATTTCAGCGCTAACAAACAAGGACGTAGAGAGACGACAACACAATGCGCTAGCGCATTGTGTTGTCGTCTTCCTACGCCCGTGTTTGCTAGCGCTGAAAAGGCTTTCAAGTACTCATAACCTTATTGTCCAACTTTGTCGTTACGCGCTGACTTTCCACCCCGCATGTTGCATAAAGAATCGCTCACAGAGTGCTAGCCATGAACTGAAAACCATTGGTGAAGGCCTCGTGCGCGCTGAGCCATTTTCGTTCTCTCGTGTTGACGTTCACGTGGCAAACATTTCATGTCTGTACGCTACTCTACACTATATGGAGCGAAGTGTGGTTGCTTCATTTGTTCATTAAAACACTAAATTGGCGCGCACATCTCAAACAGTCATACGCTGAATAAAGAACTTGTCGGCTAGATTGCCGACAGCTGTACAGATAGCGCACATTGTAGTCCTGTTCTGCTGCTTGATGATGCAACTCTCTTGGTGCACCAATTTCAGATTTGGCACGCATCTTTCTGCCTTTCTATTTGTTGATATCCCCCCTTTCCTTTTGCTATCATGCAGAATAATAACTGTTCTTTCGGACTAATCTCCCTGCAGTTCGTCTGCTTCCTTCGTCCGTGCTGTCGGTTTAAGTGACTTGCGGTAAAGTGACCTGCTTGTCCCTGCAGAAACGTAGCATAATTAAGCACTGTATGTACTGCTTATTTATCATGTTCTGGTGTTACAGGGTGAACGCGCTGTCTTTGTATATAACTTTTGGACGCTGTATATTCTTTGTTCGACGCCTCCAAAAAGCTAAGGAGTAGTCGGTACGTTATTTGTTCACCGACGCCTCCTTACATCCTGTCAATAAAAAAGTATTTTTCTTCCATCTATGTGTTAAGTACGTGAAAGTGGTCGTGGAACTTATTTCATTTGTTCCTTTTCAGCTGTTCCTCCTCGCTGTATGCTTATCGACTGCTGTCCTGCTGGCCGACTACTGCCATGGATTCGGCTTAGGAATGATTAATCCCTACGTCATAAATGGGCCTTACGGTGGATATGGGCCGTACGGCGACTACGATATGATCGGGAACTACGGCGCCAACGTAGTGGGCGCCTACGGCCCGTACGAGTACTACTGATAGGTCTTGGGGCTGCATTAAACTGACTGACAGTGTGTTGAGGCCACAGCTCGCAGGTTCTTTTTCTGTCCCTTATTTCCCCATTGATAAAACGAATGCCCTATCTGAATATATTTCCTATGTGTACTTTCTGTTGATGCCTAGTAGCGAAGTAGCACCATGATTTCCACTGAAGAACGCCTATAGCAGGCGTCACACGAGTAGTGGAATCGACGTTCGGTGGTATACCACGATACCCATGGCAATCTCTTGGTCCCGCATTTTTTTTGGGGGGGGGGGGGAGGCGCCATAGCCTGGGGCATCCGCTGCCCCCCCCCCCCTTCCCCCCGGCATCTATGCCATCCGCCTAACACAAAAAGAAAAAGAAAGCTCACTTACACAAGCAGCATGACTAATCACCAGTGAAAGACCTACATGGCTCACTGATTTAAACGCGACTGTAATAATGCGCGCGCTTTCGTTTCTGGCGTCTTCAGTGCGGGTCACGTCGGTGTAATTTCGACACGAACACTTATATCACAGCCAACATGACCTTCAGCGGTCATACTCGTTGTGATATGACGCGGTTATCCCGAGAAATTGCACAAACCAGTAGTTATACTCAAAGCTTTGATGTCGCATTGCAATCCGCGAGCACTGTGTGCGTTTTGAATGGCACATTTTTCTTCAGTTGTAATGCTGCATGCCAGAGGCGTTAGTACTGTGCGATGTCCTTAAAAAACACCAGATGGTCCAAATTTCCGGAGCCCTCCTGTATGTCGTCCCTCATAATCATGTCGTGGTTTTGGGACGTTAACCTCAGATATTATTATACTAACGCTATAAACAGGAACTACGGACAAGCGCTTTCCTTACTGTTGATTTATGTGACGTAGTTGAGCCTTCAGTGAAACGGTTGCACGAAAAGGAATCAACATGTGGTGCGTTTCCTGAGGGCGGCACTTTTTCGCATTCTATTTCCATTTCAACTGAGATATACGAGCTTACACGTGTTGCTTAAAATAAATCTATATAGTTAAAACTCCATTTAACGAAGTGATGAGGACGCCCGAATTATTTCGCTAAATCAGGAATTGCGTCAGTCAGTCAGTCAGTCAGTCAGTCAGTCAGTCAGTCAGTCAGTCAGTCAGTCAGTCAGTCAGTCAGTCAGTCAGTCAGTCAGTCAGTCAGTCAGTCAGTCAGTCAGTCAGTCAGTCAGTCAGTCAGTCAGTCAGTCAGTCAGTCAGTCAGTCAGTCAGTCAACAAACTTTATTGAGTCGTAGTTGCGGGCCGCGCACGTTGGAGACGGAAGACCATGGTCCTCCGCCCGTTCGAGGGCCCTTCTTACAGTCGTTAATTGTTCCTAGTGACATAGGCGTGCGCACGGGGGGGAGGGGGGGTCAAGGGAGCCCCCCCCCCCCCCCTTGGTCACCTAAGAGTGTGTGTGGGGGGGGGGGGGGCAAAGTCTGCCCCATGCAGTGACTTAATAGGAAGGGTAGGACGCTGCGATGAATACCTTCGCCCCCCCCTTGAAGGGGAACCCTGCGCATGCCTGTGCCTGGGGATCGCCGTTTTTCAGGGCTTCCTCCCAGTCCTCTTGTTTCTTAAATGAGGCATTTTGTAACGCGGAACATTGCCAGAGCATGTGCGCTAACGAGCAATGCGCTTCATTGCTCTCAGGGCAGTGTGGGTCGATGTCTGGAGTAAAGCGGCTAAACTTTAATCGAGAAATTGACTTCTTGTATACTTCGAAATCTCAAGATGTAACATAGCGACGATAAAAAGCTGCCACGGCATTGTTTGCACCGCTAGCCCACGCCTGCACGTCTGAAAAGTCCGCGAGGGTGGCCAGAGGGCGGCCCAGACATAAGGGACACCATGTCCAAGCGATGCAGGCCAAGTAGAGATGGTGACGTGAAGTTACGTCCGGCTATCGGTATGCAATGAAGTGGAGAATGAATACAGTGACGGTGAGAGCAAGCCGAGAGAGAGGAATATGGAAGCTGATGATCATAGACGTGCGTACGGGGTAGGGGGGGGGGGGGGGCATGGGGGTGACCACCCCCTCCCCTAGTCACCTAAGAGATGGGGGGGGATGCATACTGCCCCATACGTTGACTTAATACGGAGGGGGGGTGTGCTGCAACGTACAGTCGGAATCAGCCCTGTCTAGAGCACCCAGCCGGCCGCTGCAGCTGCCGTTTTCTGCAGAAATATGCAAAGACCGACGCCGTAATGATACCAAACATGGTCATATCGCATGCTAGGCCCTTGTGCTATAATGAAAGCATGAACGGAAGCTTGTAGCTAACGCGAGGTAGAAGCTGCGGCCAACAACAGTATCGACAGCCACGCGCTCCGCTGCTCCAGACAAGTGTGATTCTATCTCTACATTCGCCCCACCCTTAAGGGGAACCCTGCGCATGCTTATGGCGATCATCATTGCTACGTCGCATGAACCATGAAATAACCAAAGCAACCACCACCGCCTCTAGCACCATTCGGTACGTAAGAACACTACCAGCGGCCCAGTCCATCGTTCCGTGCATAGGCGTGGCGTGCAGCCTCGTCAAAGCAAAGCTAGGGCCATAACTGTGACCCCTAGATGTTATTACGCGATAACGTCAGAGCGCACGCTCGAAGAAAAAAAACCCTCCTGGTCAAAATTAGAAGGAAATCACCGCTTTTTTACTCAGTTGTTTCGGAAAAAACTTCGTTTAATTGGATTCGGTGGACAAATTAGTGAGTTAGTTAGGGCTGGTGGCAACATTGAACCCTATTCGTTGGATCACGAACTTAGTAAAATCGTGTTTCGCTGGATCGAGTTTAAACTGTAGCTACAAAAATTAGGCAGATCCCACGTACCATGGAAATCGATGTTACGCGAAGCATGCGGCGGGAAGTTGACTGTGGTGTAATTTTTTTATTGAGCTAAACGTTACGAAATTACGCTTAAGATATGCACAGATGTTGTACGCACAGACATATGTTTAACATACGCATATGTTTTATATAACCAGTTGTTTACAGTCGCGTAACGATGCCAACTGCAACATGGGCATTGTCAACACCAGAAGCGCTAAGATGATATGTAGCAATTGTCCATGCGTGGATGGAAGCTCTGAATAGTGCTTTGTAGACTAACTTCAGTGGATGGCGCTTAACTACAATCGACGTTGAGCTGACGTGACGTCTATATTACAGGAGTACATATGTAATGTTTATCAAATTACATAGCCAGCACTGCAACCACAATTGACGTTTTACCAACATTACACCTGCATAGGGTCTTTTGGAGGCGAAGCACGTTAGGGCCGAGGTTTCTTCGTCCACATTGTCCGTCCACGGTGTCCGTTGTCACGGCCCAGCACCTTGTAAATCTAAAACCGTGTATATATAAAACCGTTGCTATATAGTCGAAACATGTCGCGCTTACAATTACGATTATAAAGTCTCAGATAAAAGTCATATGCATCACCCAAAGCACTCCTGAAATAGCTTAATAAAAATGAAATCGAATAATAATTAAAGGCACTACGTTCCCGAAATCAACAAATCCGGCTATCACAATTCTGAAGGATGTGCACAGTGCCACAGTGGGATGTGGAAGGTGTCGATACGCTTTACGATGCATTTCATATGACTGGAAACAACCAACAACCACCTTACATCCACTCGAAGAACCATTGACTCTCCATTTCACAGACCACAAAGCAGTAATGATGAAGGGAAAACGGAATCCAGATCTGAAGAAGATATACGAATTACAACAAGATGATTAAAATAGAAGAGCATTAAAGAGGAACAAAATAAATACATTTGTATATATATATATATATATATATATATATATATATATATATATATATATATATATATATATATATATATATATATATATATATATATATATATATATATATATATATATATACTTTATGTCACTCAATTCAAATTGGCAGTGGCAACGCACGGGTGACTTATCGGTACGATAGCCGGTGCTTCACCCACTCGTCATGATTCACTTCGTGGAGAAGCATGGATTTTTCCAAAGCAGTTTCGAGATTTGGCGTGGCTCTGTGGTAGAATACTTGATTGCCACGCAGAATGCTTGGGTTAGATTCCTGCTGGGACCCTGATACTTATTCTTTGCGTTCTTCGTGTCAATGCTGCTGATGTCAGTTTTTCTTAACGTTCTCGCATTTATATTACGAATGTCTCTTCACGCCGTTCCTGGGTAGATATAAATTGTCAGTCACCTGCGGCGCATACCCGCATACCGCGACTCGTGGTATACGGGTATGTGCCACACGTTGGAGGAAAGGGTTCGTCGACGTACGCGACGCGATTCTCGCGGTATTCGATGTGTCATGACCAGCAAGACATATTCGTCAAATCCTCTTACCCTTCCATACTAATTTTGGTCTACCCCAAGTTAATGAGACGATCATGAGAGCGCCCAGACGTAGGCGGCTAGATAGATAGATACGTAGATAGCCACGCTCAAAGGGCCTGCAGTTCGCTGAGAAATGCTTCGCATTTAAAATCTAATTGGCCGGCGCGCCCCACTCCGACAGGCTCTGTAGCCCCTCGCTGGTAGCGGCATATACTTGTTTTAGGGGCGAAGCTCCTTAAGGTCGAGGCTTGTACATCACTACCCCGGTGTAGCCACGCTAGTGCGATGACGATGACGCTGCCATAACGGCACAGCACATGCAAGGTAACCATTATGCGCCATGACGATGACGATGAAGAATACGCGCGTCGCAGACCACACATTCTATTTCTGCCATCACGGCACAGCACATAGAATTTACCCAGTATACGTCATAACGATGACGATGACACTGCTTACGATGAAGAATAAGCGTGTTCCAGACCACACGTTCTCTTTCTGCCATGGATGAAAACGATCGTGAACGCGCTCTCGCCCGCGAAAGGCAAAACGGCAACGCCGACAACGAGTTGCTACACCGGAGTTGAGGACGCGGAAAGCGGCGGCTCAACGGCAAAAACACATTGTATATACTGTACACACGCGTTGTCACTCATTTACATGCACGACTGGGCAATGTCACGGGTGATTTAGGATAAGAACGATCCTCTGTGCTTCGCCCACTCGTCATGATTCACTTCGTGGAAATGCGAATTTTAGATGTGAAGCATCTTATGGCGAAGCTTAATCCGGTGGTGGTGGTGGTGGTGGTGGTGGTGTGCCGCGTGCCCACCCTTACTGCGCATGCGCAAACAGTTAAGAAAAATAAAAATAAAAACCCTCTCTCCCCCTCTCTCTCCTCTAGGCATCCCTCCCCGCGGCAACCACACCCACACTGCGCATGCGCCTCCCTTCCTCTCTCCCCCTCTTACACTCCCCCCCTCTCTCCATCCCTGCCCGCGGCGTCTAACTCCCCCCTGCGCATGCGCGTCCCCCCCTCTCTCTCCTCTCCTACGCTCCCCCCCTCTCTCCTCTACGCATCCCTGCCCACGGCGTTCACACTCCCACTGCGCATGCGTGTCACCCCCCTCTCTCTCCTCTCCTACGCTCCTCCCTCTCTCGCCTCGCGACGCCGACGCAGGCGGCGTCTGCTAGCGAGTTTCTTGGTTGAAAAAACCGACTGCTCGCGCTGCACAACCGTTCACTGGCCATCCCGTATATATAGCAATGGATCTTGACCTCCAAGGTGGTGCCGGTGGGAGATTTCTCCTGTGCGTTGTTGAACAATAAAAATTCGCAGCGTGCGCGTTAACTAAAAGCGGAGTGCGGGTCTCTGTGTCCAGTCGGAGTCTTCTGTCTCTCATTGCCCATTAGCAGCGATTGGTATGTTCTAGTAGGAAAAACTGCTCCATCACTGCCTGCTTTGCGCCTCCCCAGTTTTCTCTCTTGCGCAACGCTGCGATGAGCGCCAGCGTCAACGCCGCCGCCAGTGTAAGCGTTAGCGCCCGCTGCTTCACATCTACACATGGTTCCCTTTAGTGGGAGATGGTGTAATTTTTTTTCTAGTTTCTTTCTTTGCCATCTGTTGATGTATATTTTACAACTTCATATCCGTGACGGAAATACGTCAGTGGAGGCGTGGTTGACCCCGGCACAAAACACTTTGTTAAAAAAACATGGTTGATCCCTCCGTCATAGGAATCGGTATAACACGAAAGTGAAACGTGTCCTTACAGAAGTAGTCGAATGTTTACTGCACATTGATATAAGAGAGCTTGCACAATGTCTATTGGTGTGTTGACACTTATAGCACCCTTTAACGTGGATGCATCCACGTCGACGCTTGATGGTACATCTGTATCCCGACGACTAACGTCTATGATGAACGATTAAAGAAACCCTCGTGGTCATGGATGATTGTGGTAGCTGTACGGTGAGAGCGGAGTCATTGAAAGCCGTGTGACAGCCAGAAGAGCGTCAATGAATGGGCGCCGAACTTGGGCTAAGATCGCCTACTCGCGGCATGTTATAGTTACTGAACGCTGCCCGACCAGAGGGAAACGCAACGCGCGTCGTGTCTTCCCCGTTGGGCGGCTGCTATTTTAAAGACGATAGTCTTTCTTGGGATACTTCAACGCAAAAATTTTGGCCTGGCTGTCTGTCTGTCCGTAACTCGATTCAGCTACTCGGCCAAAGTTTAACCACTTTCTGAACGCCCAGCCATCTTTAACTGGTGTTTGCGTTAATACTTGTGAAGATATTCGATCAAAAAAGCAAATACTACGCACACCTGAGGCGCAACATTAATATGTAAGTGTCAGGTCGTGTGTTCTTTTATTAGAAAATACATAGGTACGCAATTCTAAAGACCCTAGTGTTTTTTAGGCTGCGCTGAAAATGCGACGCTGTGCACGAACTGCGACGCTTTGCACGAAAACTAGCAGTTGTCTCGTGGGCGAATACAACCGATGAGCCAAGCTCGTTAGAAATGGGACGCACGTGGCGTCTGGCGCGCGCGGCGTTTCAGTGTCCAGGCAACGGACCAACCACTGGGCGGACGACAGGTTGAAGCGATGGTTTCGCGAGTTCACTGGTTTGAGAGAAGGCAGAGACGAAGAAAGAGGTAGAGGAAAACTAATGAGCCTCCGCTTCGCGTGCGTTCGTATTCTCGCGCTTTGCGCATCGCGCAGACGCCATGGGCTTTGCAGCGCTCATAAAGTTCACTTATCCTCCCGCGTGAGGGGGAAACGCCCCAGCTGGCACCGTGCCAGGGAGCTTCAACGGCGACGGCGGGGTGCCGGCCTAAGGAGCTTCGCTCCTAAAAAGCCCTGTGCCGACGATAAGGTGCTGCCGCTGGCAGTGGCCCTTGGTCACGGTGTAATGCCCTTGGTTCAGCACAAGCTCATGTTTTTCAATGGCGTCCATATCTCGCGCAGCGCCTCCTCTATTTTCTCAATGTCAGCCAGATGCGGCCAATTCAACGTAGAGTAGGCGCTGTCTGAGGCAAGGCAAAACATAGTAGTACGGCCGGCACAAGACTATCGTCTTTCGGCGACATTTGCAGCGAAGCACGCAGATACGCGGCCAATTTTTTCGCGGGGCGAGCTAAGAACATGGCTAGGGACGCGGAGTTAGGGCCACGCGACGCACTCGCGCATCGCGCAGCTATTTTTGGTATGAACGGATGCTACGAGTGTGGATGCTAGGGGTAAGGTCGCCACCTGGCAGTGTGTTAATGCTTCGGCAAAATTGCACGTTTACTATTCGAAACACGCCGAATGGGACGGACGCGGAGAAACAACGCTTTGAAGAAACTAATCGTGCATTTCACGGTCATAATGCATTACTTCTCTTAGCAAGAGCACTGTGAGAGGACAGTGGTAGATATAAAAGGCTTGTTTTTAAAGCCTGCAAAGTAAGTGACTGTGGCGCAGTGGATAGCGTACCCGGCATCTCTTGCCGCGGACCTAGAGGTCGTAGGTTCGACTCCCGTTGACAGAACTTTTTTTCTTTGTCTTCTGATCATGTGTATTTTTTCGACGTCATTTCCGTGACGGAAATACGTCACTCAAATTTTGGTGGACTCCGGCATAAAACACTTTCGTGTTAAAAAGAGAGATCTTTGCAGAACGTATTTGGCCACAAACTTTGCGCGTCACTCTATGTTAGCATCTTTGAACGCGACTTACACAATGTTAGGCGCGTGTGTCCTCTCCATGTGTATGCGCGCGTATGTATGCATCTACGTACTTTTACGTGCTGCGCTTGGGTATCTGCATGAGTGCATGTGTATGTCTGTACCTGTGGATGT
>JALIZH010026063.1:0-16990 GCA_030522465.1 Rhipicephalus appendiculatus
CTTTCAGCGTATCATATATGCTACAGTGGTCATTACCTCGTGTGCCCGAGCTAGAGAGAAAATACGGCGCGCTTTAGAGCGCGCATCGTTCTTGTGCGCAGTTTTCTTGTTTTAGTTCGGCTGTCGCTCACGTTTTGTGGCACTGATGATGCTACCACTACGTCCTCTAAAATATTTGTACATTTTGCAGCTCAAAACATCCGGAACCTGCTTGAGGAGATGCCCAATGGGGACGATAGTGATTTTGGAGACCTCAGTGACAGTGATGATGAATACGTGCCCGACACTAGGAAAGAAGGTGTGGCCGACCCCACTGTTCAAGATAATATCGATGACAGCTCACAAGACGAGGCAGAAGTTACCGACTCCCACGGCGGGACTGGGTCTGTAGACAGAGGACATTGGAGGAAACGCCTCTTAGACGCCTCGCTTCCAGTGTTCTCGGAATCGGGCACAGAGCCAATGGTGGTAGTTAATCCCTGACCTATTTTCGGAAATTTATTACTTCATCGATGTTGTCGTCTGTCGTTGAACAGACCAACCTCTACAGCACTCAGGAAACTGGAAAGTCAATCAATCTGACCGTGCATGAAATGGAAAAATACATTGGCATGTATTTGATGATGGGACTCGTACAGATGCCGAGTGTGAGGTGTTACTGGGAGCATGGAACCAGGTTCCCTGCTGTGGCTGATGTAATGCCTCGTAACCGATTTGAGAGGCTCATGAGGTTTCTCCATTTTGAGGACAATATCAATGCCACAGAGGACGCAAAGCAGGATAAGGTCTGGAAGATACGAAAGTGGTTGAATGCTCTTCAATAGAATATCTGTGCTGTTGAACCTGAGGAATTGAATAGTGTGGATGAAATAATGATATCATTCACGGGACGTTGTCCTATCAAACAGTATATGCCAGCGAAACCTCACCCATGGGGCATCAAGCTGTGGGGTCGTGCGGGGACTTCTGGTTACCTCTACCAGTTTGATGTTTATCAAGGTCAACAGAACAAACAGTACAGATTTGTATTGGGTGGCGACGTTGTGATCAGGATGTGCGAGTTTTTACCCCAGCACAAAGTCCACAAAGTAGCTGCAGACAACTTTTTTAGTTCTTTGGAACTTGCAGAAGAACTCGCGAAAACTGGTCTGGGTTTTATTGGAACGCTTAGGAACAACAGACTGCGAGACTGTCACCTCAAGACGGAGAGTGACCTGAAGAAGGAAGGGCGTGGTGCATTTGATTATGTGGTCAATACTGTAAAAGATCTTGTGGTGGTCAGGTGGTATGACAACAGGTCGGTGACACTTGTTTCCAACTATGCATCAACTGAGCCTGTTCGTACAGTGCGCAGATGGAATAAAAAAGAAAAAAAGTTTGTCCAAGTACAACAGCCAGCCACTGTAGCAACCTACAACTCCTTTATGGGGGGTGTAGACCTTTTCAACTACCTGACTGCATTGTACAAGTACTCCCTGAAATCTCGAAGGTGGTACCTGTACCTCTTTTACCACAGCATCATGACGGCCATGGTCAATGCCTGGCTTGTGTACAGAAGGCACTGCTTCCTTTTGAAGCAGAAGCACGTCAACCTACGCCAATTCCAAGCTAGCGTGGCAGAGACATTGCTGGCGGTGGGGAAACGACCAGTTGGCAGGCCATCACTTTCAGCACAGCCAGCCACGAAAAAGCGCAAAGCTACTGAAAAGTCACCCGAGCGCGAAGTCCGTCTTGACGGTGTTGGTCACATGCCAATGTGGAGCAGCAGCCGGCTTCGTTGCAAGTGATGTCCCTGGCAGAAGCACAGTTTCTCATATGCCTACTGCATCAAGTGCGACGTGCACCTTTGCTTCAACAAAGACCGCAACTGTTTTGCCGCCTACCACCAGTGACTGTTGGGTATCACGCACTAATGCCCAATGTATCATATATGATACATTCTTTTTTCGCGTGAAATAAAGGTGCAAAAAAAAGAAAAACGACTTTGATGATCTTTTGTAAGTGTTTTAAGCAGATATTGAAGGAAAAATAATTTGTAGTACTGCTCAACAGTTTCTGGGCATTACAGGGTTAAAAAATTATGAATTTAGAGCAAACTTATCAAAAGAATGTAGGCATGCCGCTCTACGACCGAATTGAGAAGAACGCCATTTTTTCTGTGCGCAAGTACTGCTGTTTGTTCACAGATCTGGACACAAATGTATGTTTTCATGAAAATCTTAAGCAATACCAACATTTCAAATAGATTTTTAAGGCAACGCGTTGGTTAGCCTGATCGCACTACACTGATAGGTTTTGTCCACATATGTTTACGCTAGGATACAAAGTGTAAAAATGTTAAACAGGCAGACGTTCCTTTTCTTGAGGCAAGACTGAGTTATCAACCGAGGAGCGAATCCAGGCTAATGATTCAGAAGACGATGTGAACGGGGCCTGATTACGTCAGCGTGTTTAATTCTTTAAAACGAAACTACAAGGTCCTCCAAAATTTTTAATACTACCATGTCCAGGGGCCCACGCTCGCGCGATATAATTAAAAAATTCCGAGGGTGACCACTATAAACTGTTCCGCACACAAGAGGGCGAACTAACGATCACTACACCCTTCATACGTCCTTATTTCATGTATTTTTCAGTGGTGTATTATCGCGTTTTACACCATCCCTACATCCGTATTCACTTAAAGGGTAAGAAAAGGGCATACGTTAGCAAATTACACCCAAAAACCGCCAGGCCTGCGCAGAAGGCGCAGCACAGTCACAGCGAAAACTGGGAGAGTGGCCTTTAGCCTTTTTTGAATTGGGGCAACTACTACAAGCCCACTTGCATGGTACCCACTACGCTATAAATCATCATAATTGTTGTGTAGTGGGGAAGCGTCTACTATGCCATTCTTCGTCGTTCTTCAGAAAAGCGCGGTGCCCGCTACACTCTTGTAACGAATTATGTGCACTTTGTTGATGCTGTGGCTGACGACGATGAAGAATTATGCCACAGACTTTTGTAATGGGTTGGAGCATTGAACGACCCACTCGTTACGCAATTCACACTGTGTGACGCCTGGTTCATACTTTACTGCTCTAAAACGCTTTACAACACACGTTAACGCGATTCCTTACCCGATATGAAGCCTGCCTAGGCTCAGTTTGCACCGCAGTTTCAAGCAGTGGCGTAGCTCAGTGGTAGAGTGCTGGGCTGCCACGCAGAAGATCCGGGTTCGATTCCCCATTTTGTCACAGCTGTTTTTTTATTTGTTAAGTTTTTTTCTTATTTCGTGCGATATTGGTTACGGACACCGGCGGCGGCGGCGGCGGCGGACAACTACGGCGCAGAAACGACCCTTGTTGTGATCTCATAACAGCTTTCGCTGTAAAAGTTCGCAGGGTGTAAAGGCGTTTCTATGATTGTTAAACTTATATTTTGTTGGAAAGCATCGATACGCGTCATATGCCAAGGAATGCTAAGAACACGAGTGTGCATGGCGACTTTTCCGTGATAAGATCCGTGTTTCGAGTTTTGTTTTCATTTTACCGATCATCCACCGACATATACCGCGCTATGTACTAGTTTTAGGATACCCCACCGCTATTCGCATTATTCACAAGATTCGCCACACGTTCAGCATTTTCATCGGTTTACTTTTGTGTGACTGTGACTAGAAATGACTTTTACAGCGCCTCGTATCTTTTCATTCTTCTCGCTGAAAAAAAATGGTAAAAGCGATGATGTCGCATGCATATGGAGAGCTGAGACATAACACGAAACGATTACGCACCGTTCTCAGCAGGTCCTGGTGCGCGTTTTCTAATTTGAAATCCCATTGAGCTTCCCTACCTATAGAGCACTTGTTCTTTTTACAGTGCGGCGTACATATACTTCTACATTGAAGTACTTCACATCAAATTACAAGTCGCTGAATTGATCAGGGACTTACATTTAAACTCATGCTCAAGCATCAGCTCAAAAGTAACAGTACGTAGCGTACTAGCCATGTTTAGATAAAACCGGCTAAGCTAAATCTGCTGCAGCTGCTGTAGACGCATGGTATGCCACACAGCACACATTAGGCGCGCACCCGCTAAGCATCATAAATGCACTTCTCCAATGGGACATATCACGCTGCGGGCGCTTATATCCATTTTTTTTCGAGTAACCCTCCTGGGTCGTGCGATGAACGTGCTAACGACGCAACACGACACGTGGCTAGGTGAATTGCGATTGACAGCCCTTACCCTTGCGTTATAATACACGCAAATATCGCGCATTCTTAAGCTCGCAGGAAATTTATCACACGAAATACAATCAAACTTCAGTCCTTCTGCGACAGAAAAGATATCACATTTTCAAAGATGTTATCAGCGACTGTGGAGGCCGACTTTGCGCTGCTACGACTATTCGGGGATGATATTTAAAACGAGGTGATGGCGCAGCAGGAGCGTAGCCAGGATTTAATTACGCAGGGGGAGGCGGAGTTCAACTCCTTTGTATGTGCAGGGTCGTCCACTCTTAGTACGAAGACAGCGAAGCGGGGCCACTCTGCGCGGTGCGCCAGCGTATACTTCGCGGCCGCGCATCGAAGCTAAGCGGCGCAGGCGCACAGATGTGACGTGTTCTTTCTTGAAGTGCTGGGGCAGAGTGCTTCTTTGCTGTGAAGCGCACCTATCATCGTGCCCGTACCGACTCAGCGCGCTGCAACGTCGTTGCGAGAAAGCGCGCTTCGTTTACTGCAGATTATTGCACAGTTTTCCGCATAGGACAACTGGGCGGTCTTTCTTTTATCCGTCAGAATTCGTGTTGAGTGCGTGCATTTTCGCAAACATCTCATGATTCATTTGGCTTATGCTACTTAACATCGCAGAGTGACTGGGCTTATACGAGAGGCGCTCTACAAGGGGGGCTCGGGTTAATTTAGATCACCCAGGGTAATTTCGGGCACTGACATTACGAACTGCCATGCACAGGCAACGGAATCGAAAGAGTACCATGCGTAAATTAAATGCTGATAGTGTGACGATACATCATTCAATAAAATAACTTCGGCAAAGGAACTTCTGGGGGCTTGAGCGTTTATCAATAATCTCGTCATTGTAGGAGCATTAGAGCCCAAAGGTAGGCATTCCCAAGAACGAGAGATACCGGACGGACGCCCGTCCTGTGTCTGACGTTCTTTTGAATGTCTGACTTTGCGTTCTGATGCTCCCGAAAGCTATGCACCATCTCGTCATATTTCAAGTTTGGTAACTGCAATCCGATCACTGTTCTCCTAGATAAACGAGAATGGCGCCCATGCTAGCGTGAACCGCAATAGCTTTAGAGTGAGCTTGGCAAGGCAGAATAGAGAGGCCGGTCAGCAAGAGTGGCGACAGGATCTTTTACGGCAGGCGGGGGAGGGGGGGAGGCGACGAAGGCCCAGCCTTCTTAACTGATATTTCTTGCACATGGAATTCGGGCACGCCAGTATTGCTAGTGAACGCTGATGAACCCCGAGTGGTCGAAAGTCCTCTCCTACACCGTCTCTCACACAGGCGGAGCCTTTCTGCGGTGTGATATCCCATAGACCAAAGCAGTCCTGAGAGATTTGCGGAAAAGCGTGCAATCAACACGGACTGTGGCGGTGAAACGGGGAACCGCTCAGTTGTAAGCGGTAAACTGCACAACGCGCTGCAGTAAGCGAAGCTCGCTTTCCCGCAATCCCTTTCCTCGGCGCTCAATCGCTACAGGCATGCTGATAGCTGTGCTTCACAGCAAAGCAAGAACGCTGCTACGGCGCTTCAGGAGAGTACACGCCACCCCTGTGCACCTTCGCCCCTTATATGCTATGCGCGGCCGTGCTGTGTGCGCTCTTGCTCCGCCGAAGGTGTACACGCTGCTACGTGTTCGTACTAAGACTGGACGACCGTTGCATATTAACGCGAAAGCGTTAAGAGCTCGTTTCGCAGAAATTCCGGTGTAGGTGTCGGCGGCGTTGTCTTTCGTTATTTGCAAAAAAGCGGCGTTGGCCGTGAGAGAGAATTCTAGGCAGATGCAAATAAAAACCTGAGCCGTGGGGCGTTGGCACGTTGGCATTCCCTGTGGCATGATTAAGATCTCCACCGAGAAGCGAAGGGAGGCTAGCGATTGGGAGGGCGATACGAACACGGCGCAATATGCTGTCGCGTTCTAATATTGCCGCCGCCGCCTCCGAGAGAGACGGGCGCATAATGTGGCCGCACCATCTCTTGGAGGCGCTGCGATGGTGCGTCGCGGTTTTCCCGCCGTTTCCGAGAGATGGCATGTCTATGCCACGCGGATTGTTCTCCTACAAACACATAGTGGGTTCATCGCCAGTTACCCATATGAAAGGGCACACACATTTGTGCACGCATTCTCTTACACACACGCACAGAGTTCATCGATACTTCGGAAAAATTGCGAAGCGCGTAGACGTTCCTTCAGGGGACTGCTGACACGCTTGTGATAGATTCTGTGCATTCACAGTCACTTTGACTTCAGTCACTGAAACCGTCAGTGCAGTGTGTATGCGCGTGTCCAGTGAGTGAAGTAAACGCGTACGAACATGCAGAGAACAGAGGCGCGGGGCACTGTCTATAGTTTGCCCCAGTACTGCACTGGCGCACAAACTCGCTCGAACTGTGGACACAAAATACTGTTTTCATAAAAGTGCTGTGCTGTTCAAGAGGGCGGAAGCATTTGCCTTTACTACACTTAAGTCATGTGTATGTATGTGGGTGCGTGCGTGTTTGTGTGTGTGTGGGGGGGGGGAGGGGGAAGGGAAGGGGGGGCGTGCGGATATCGCTATCGCTTTCAGCCCCTAAAGGCGAAGATTAAGGGTCCTACAATTCGTTGCGTGATATTGTATGAGCGCGTGAACAAAGAAACATAGAAAGTACAGAAATATATTGAAGGAGCACTGATTTTTGGGCTAGTTGGTTTTCCATCTCGATCACTCAAGCGCGCGCAAAAATATTGAAAAGGTGGGCGTGAGACGGACTCACATACACCGCTCTTCCCACCCCTGGCTATGTCTATGTTGCATAGGGAACCAAATTTTAACCCCATATTGTCGAAACATTGCCCCAACGACGCCCGACTGTGCAAAAGAAGAATGTACTGTGCTGGTCAAAAGTTCGCATGCCACGCTTCGATAGAAATACATGGCATGTGGCCTGCGAACTTTTGACCCCCCTGTACATCTCGGTGCACATTCATATCGGTAGGGAAAGTTGGAACGAAAATCTGTCGAAAACATATTGCTACAAACATCAGCGGGGACGTACGTTTGAAGCGTGACAAGGTGGCGTGGGGACAAATAATAAAAACTAAAACAGCAGTGGAATTCTTTTACCAATGTTTTTATTTTAAACATGACAAGTAAACTAGCAATTGATGGCTTATGTGGCAATGGGCTAAATAGTTGACTGCCTCCTTTTTTTTAACGGATCTCCAGATATGGGGGGCGTATGTAGGTAGCATGCTAGTGTGGGCTTGTGTTTAGTTCGGCATGCCGTCGGGTCAACAAGGCATCGCTCGCTTTTGCGCAGTTGTTCCGGGCGTATATTCCGTAGGCTATTTCTTTGCTTATGTGTATTTTACTCTATAGCAGCTCAACTAGTTCATAGAATCTGCAGATAGCCGTTCCCGTGACTGCAGACCGCTTTCGCAGGCGCACGACCGGTCTGCCCTCGCCTTCGGTCATGCGATGCATGCGGCCTGCTAAACGAAGAAATGCTGCGCTGCGTATGGCTGCCACAGTGATCCTTTCATGGCCACTGCCTCACTGCGCTGGTTTTCTTTGGCTGGACAACGCGAGTTTTTGAAGTTTTCTGCTATTGTCCTCGTGAGCCGATGTATTTCTTTTTTACAGCGAAAGCTGGTATGGGATCACAACAAGGGTCGTTTCTGCGCCGTAGTTGTCCGCCGCCGCCGCCGCCGCCGCCGCTGCCGCCGCCGGTGTCCGTAACCAATATCGCACGAAATAAAAAAAAAACTAAATAAAAAAACACCTATGACAGAACGGGAAACGAACCCGGGTCCTCTGCGTGGCAGCCCAGCACTCTACCACTGAGCTACCCCGCTGCTTGAAACTGCGGCGCAAACTGACCCTATGCAAGCTTCATGTCGGGTAACGAATCGCGTTAATGTGTGTTATAAAGCGTTTTTAGCCCTAAAGTAAGAACCAGGCGTCACGCAATGCGAATTGCGTAACGAGTGGGTTGTTCAGTGATCCAACCCATTACAAAAGCCTGGGGCATAATTCTTCATCGTCGTCAGCCACAGCATCAACAAAGTGCACATAATGCGTCACAAGAGTGTAGAGGGTACCACCCTCTTCCGCAGAATGACGAATAATGGCATAGTAGACGCTTCCGCACTACACAAAAATTATGATGATTTATGGCGTAGTGGGTACCATGCAAGTGGCCGTGTAGTAGTTGCCCCAAGAGTGTTTAAAAAAGGTTCAGAAAGGCCGCTCTCCCAGCTTTCGCTGTGACTGTGCTGCGCGTTCCGCGCAGGCCTGGTGGTTTTTTTGCAAGCTATTTAGGTGTTTATTACAAGTCCAGTACTAACAGATTTAAACACGACACCAATTATTTTAGTATAGTGACTGGTATGCGTAATTCCTCGAGATAACCACGTCATGTCACGACGAATCTGGTCTCTAAAGATATTGTGTGCCCTGATCTACGCATTCCAGTTGAAATTACGCCGATATGACCCGAACTGGAGACGGTGGGAATGAAAATATATGCGTTACTAAGACCCGAATTATCCGGTTTTGATTCGTGATTACTGTACACTATACGGCCTGCACTTTTTTCTTTTTCTGCCTGCAGGCAGAAAAAAAGTTCTACAGGAGCCGTCATGCCTACTAGCGACACTGGCTAACACTCCCAGGTCTAAATACACATATATACCCCATAAAGTGAACGGGGAGATTATAGGCGTGCGCACTGGGCGGGGGGGGGGGGGGGGGGGGCAATGTCTGCCCTTTACATTGGCTTAATAGTGAGGGAGGGCGCCGCGATGAGCCTACGGCCCCCGCCCGCTCTGCACCCCCCCCTTCCGAAGGGAAACCCTGCGCACGCTTATCGTGGGCATGACCGCCGCTGAGCAGTGGGTATAGAGCATCGGGCGCGTTATTCGAAGGTCGCTGGTTTGGTCCCTGCCAGAGGCAAGTTATATTTTCGTCCACTTCACTTTCTTCACGTTTACCTTGTACAAATACCATCCCTTATACTGTACTTCGCTTTCTTGTCTGTTCTATAATTAACCAGAATTATGGTAGCATAATGCATAAATTGTGGCATTGCGTTTCTGTAGTGAATCGCTGTACTAAACACCGGGATGGCCCGATGGGTCGTAAGGAAGGCTGCATGAAGACGAGGATGGCAATGTGATGTAAGGGGAGGGAGGATGGAAGGAAGAAAAGAGAGTAGTGTGTCTAGCCACGTGCACAGTTTTGTGAACATGCAAATTGTACCTGCAGAATATTTATGCTTTTACGAAAACAGATATACTGCCGAAAGAAGTTGGTTTCACTTGAGTCATGGATGGAGAACAGTGGGCCTGGGCTCCGCCTCTGAATCCAACCGTACAAGGCCGCTGCTTACAACATCATTAGCGCTTAGTCTTCATGGTCACGTTGACACATTGACCAGCGAATTTGAGAATATCTTGAAGGTATGCACTGATTACTTTGTCCCTCTCAAGGCAAAAAAAAAAAAATGCCCCCCACCTCCCCGAAGGGAATCGTGGGGAAATGCCAATGCATTTCTTGCGCCGAGAGATTTCGCCTTCACCGACTTCTGCCATCGCCTTGAGAGGCGCCCAGCCAGCGAACGGTCGAGAGTGAGGCGCGAGCGGACGGGAGAGTGGGGCGCAGGGAGGAGAGAGAGCGAAAGGTGAGAGAAGGAGCGGCGAAGCACTGCACCTACCCTCTCCTACACTCTCTCGCACCACATGCTCCGGTTGCTAGGGGGCGAGGATAAGCGCGCGCGCCCGCAGCTGTTGCTATGGGAGAGGGAGTGAGAGCGGAGAGGCGCGCGTACCACGCCGCGGACAACGCCGGATGCGCCTGACATAGCCCGACTAAGAAATGCATTCGCATTAAAAAAAAAAACTCCGCAGATTCCGTGGATAAATGACAGCTTGCTCTGAACTTGACGTCGCGTTCGTCGTCTGCGCCGTTTGAAAAGACAGGTAATCCAGACGCTATCAGTTACTTTAACGCTGCTGTTGTAGATCTGCGTAAAAAAGGGAATGTGCTAGGAACTTTTATTTTCAAGTAGAACTTCCTGCATTATTACAATCTCAGCGTCGCAAATTCTGATCATCAATTAACCCAACTAGAACCGATACAGTTTCTTTTCTATTAGGTGGTACGGCTATTTCAAACCTCATTAAAAAAGCTAATGCGTCCAGTATCTATTTTCAGTCAGTGTTCTAATCGACGATTTGGTAATTAGTGCATCATAATCATCAGCCTGACTACGCCCACTGCAGGGCAAAGGCCTCTCCCATGTTCCGCCATTAAACCCGGATGATGATATATGGTGTTTTGTGGCGCAAGGGCCATGGTTTGGCCAAAGAGCGCCAATACTGTGTTCATGTATATTGCTTTGGTTTATGGTTCATGCAGTGGCTGTATATAGGCCTAAAAATCGAAGCTCAAAGGGGCTTAAGATAATGAACACTTAAAATTATGATGGTGGCTGTAGTGAGGGGGGGGATGCTATGAGCGTGAGATGTAGAGTGTTAAAGGATGACGAGTTAATAGATGACCAAGTAGCACAACAGCCTCACAATGCCCTTGAGCATAAGGGCCGGGAGGCATGTGCCATTACAATGGGTAACATCGCAACTACGACCTCTCGGGGGAGGGCGTGTTACGATTACTAGGGCAGATAATGTCGAGCGTGCGGACGTCGTTCAAAAAAGCTAGAACGGATTTCATGCTAAATAGTGGTTCTCTGCCTAGGAAGAGAGCCAAGTGGAGAGGTATGCATTCTTTGTATGCTAACGGAAAGTGTCTTTTTCTCTCAGCTTCCGTTTCACGACATTCTAAGAGAACATGCTGAACAGTAAGTCTTTCGCTACATCTACCACACAGTGGATGTTCATCACCAGTCAGCAAAAAACTGTGCGTCCCATAAGTGTGCCCTATTCTGAGGCGACAGAATAGGACATCACTTCGTCTTGACTTCGTAAGTGATGGCCAATGTCCTAGCTGTGGCTTAACTATGTGGAGTTTGTTTAAAGTTTCAGAGTCCCAGTTGTGTTGCCAGTGGGTTCGTAGTTTTTTGCGCAAGTGTGGCTTTAGATCTGATGCAGGGACAGCGATGAAGGAGTTGTTTGCGTTTGCATTTAATGATGTTGCGATTTGGTCCGCCAGTACATTTCCCTCAATACCTCTGTGCCCAGGCACCCAGCACACTGTTATATGTTGGCCAGAAGTGTAAACAGAGCATAGTAGTGAATACAGGTCCGCGACTACTGGATTTCTGTGTTTGCGGCATGACATTAAAGCTTTCACCACGCTCAGCGAGTCTGTGTATATAACCGCCTTATCCACTTTTAATTGTTTGATGTGTTTGACAGCAGACACTAAGGCATATGCCTCTGCAGTAAAGATACTTGTATTCGGATGTAGAACATCTGATTCAGAAAAGGACGGACCGACGGCTGCATACGACGCGCCGGCATGGGATTTAGACGCATCCGTGTAATATTCTGAGCAGGAGTATTTGGACTGCAGCTCAAGAAAGTGCATGTGAATGTGTGCTTCTGGAGCGTGTTTAGTCACTTCCATAAATGACGTGTCGCAATCAACGATGTTCCACAACCATGGCGGGAAAGGTTGAGGTGGAGCCATTGGGCGGTGCTCAAGGAGAGGAACAGTCATGTCTTCACACAGCCTCCTTATACGAAGTGAGAATGGCTCCCTCACTGTGGGTTTGTTGTGAAACAGTAGTGCAGAAGAGGTATCATTGAGTGTGGGGTAGCAAGGGTGGTGTTTGTTTGACTGTACATTCAGAAAATAATTGAAAGCGCAGTACGAACGCTGTAGATCGAGAGACCATTCATTTGACTCTACATATAGGCTTTGGATCGGGCTTGTTCTGAAGGCACCGGTGGCGAGACGTATGCCTAAGTGATGGATAGGATCGAGCATCTTGAGAGCGCTGGGTGTAGCCGACTGGTAAACTACGGCGCCATAATCTAGCCGCGATCGAACGAGGCTTCTGTAAAGGTTTAAGAGACACTTTCTGTCACTACCCCATGAGGTGTGCGATAGGATCTTCAGGACATTCATTGTTTTCAAGCATTTGGCCTTGAGGTATTTTATGTGAGGAATAAAAGTAAGCTTAGAGTCAAGTGTGACACCTAAAAATTTTTGCTCTGCATGCAACGCTAAGCGTTGTCCATGAAGTTCAATGGCTGGATCTGGGACCACACCTTTATTCCTAGTAAAAAGGACAATGCTACTTTTCTGCGGATTAAGCCGAAAGCCATTCTCGTCAGCCCATTTTGATATTTTGTTTAGGCTAACTTGTACGTGTCGTTCACAGATAGTTAGGTTGCAAGATCTGAATCCTACTTGCACGTCATCAACATACACTGAATAAAACATGCCTTTTGGAATTTGGGAACGCAAGGACGTCATTTTTATAATAAAAAGGGTACAGCTAAGTACGCCACCCTGCGGTACCCCAGTTTCCTGAATGAATACTCTAGAAAGGGCGCTACCAATCCTGACACGGAACGTACGATTCGATAAGTAGCTTTGAATAATTTTTTGAGCAAGTTCCCACAGACACCCATTCCGGACAAGTCACGGAGAATTCCATAGCGCCACGTCGTGTCGTATGCTTTTTCGATGTCAAGGAACACGGAGAGGAAGTATTGTTTATGGACAAATGCATTACGAATGTAGGACTCTACACGCACAAGGTGGTCAGTTGTCGACCTGCCCTCCCTAAAGCCGCACTGATACGGGTCTAGAAGGTTATTAGATTCAAGATGATACAAAAAGGCGGCGGTTTATCATTTTTTCAAAGACCTTGCAGAGGCAGCTCGTAAGTGCTATAGGGCGGTAGCTTGTTACCAGGGAGGGGTCTTTGCCCTGCTTTAAAATAGGAACTACTATGGCTTCTTTCCACGTGGCTGGAATGTGTCCATCAGCCCAGATATTGTTGTAAATTGCGAGTAGTGTCATTTGTGTGTCTGGGTGTAGATGCTTGATCATGTCATATACAATTCTGTCAGGTCCCGAAGCAGAACTCTGACATGAAGTTAGGGCAGCCTTAAACTCAGCAATGCAAAAAGGGCGGTTATAAGGTTCATTCTGATGGCATTTACGATCCAGTGTTTTGCGTTCTTCTTTGTCTTTGTATTTTTGGAACGACTTTGAATAATGTATAGAGCTGGATATACGTTCGAAGTGCTCTCCCAGAGCGTCTGCCTGATCTTCTAAAGTGTTTCCCTTATCATTCACAAGAGGCAATGGTTGGGCTTGCTGCCCATTTAACCTCCTCAGATAACTCCACACTCTGGCTTCTTGAGTGTGCGAGTTTATGCCCGAAAGGAACTTCTCCCAGCTTGTGCGTCTGGCCTGTCTCCGTGTGCGCCTTCCCTGTGATTTGATCTGTTTAAATTGAATCAGATTTTCTGCAGTAGGATATTTTGGTAGGGTACCCCACGCCTTGTTTTGTTTCTTTCGCGCTTGCTTGCAGTCATTGTTCCACCAGGGAACTCGTCGTCTGCAAGAGTGACCATTGGATTGCGGAATAAGTTTTTTCTGCTGCGTCTAAAATGAAAGCGGTAAAATACGCGACGGCAGCGTCTATGCTAAAATCATCAATAAAATCTCGTGACAGATATGTAGATTGTTTAAAACACTCCCAGTCAACCGAGTCAACTTTCCATCGGGAAGCATGGGGGCAATAAATCGTGTTCTTCTACTAAGTCCAGCCTTATGGGGAAATGGTCACTCGCAAATAGATTTTTCACAACATTCCAATCTAGATAAGGAAGAAGAACTGCTGAGCCAATCGCTAAGTCAATGGATGAATATGAATTGTGTGATAAATTGTAATACGTTGGTTCCTTTTTGTTGAACAGGCATACATCAGAGGTTGTAAGAACATTCTCTACAAGGCGACCTCTTGCATCACAGCGCAGGTCTCCCCATAACCTGTTATGCGCATTAAAATCCCCAACGATAATGTAGGGCTCAGGAAGCTGGTTAATCAAGTTGTGCAATTCTGGTTTAGTGAGCTGGTAGTTAGGTGATATGTAAATGGAGCAGATGGTAACCAACTTATTGAATAAAATTGCACGGACTGCAACTACTTCGAGGGGCGTTTGGAGGACTATAGGATGGCAAGGTACAGATTTATCAACTATTATTGCCACACCTCCCGAAGAAGCCAGAGCTTCCTCACGGTCCTTCCTATAGACGGCGTAACGCCGGAGGAAATTCGTCTGTTTGGAATTCAAATGTGTCTCCTGGACACAGAACACCTTGGGCTGGTAGTAACATAACAGCTCACTTAGGTCGTCTAGGTTGCGAATGAGGCCCCTAATATTCCAAAACATTATTTGGGTCGACATATTAGTGAAAACAAAAGTGTTCTGTGCCTGACAGTAATTCAAAATTATGCTCATGGGTCCTTGTCAGGACCCGTGATTTTCTGCTTTCCTTTTTTTGTTGCGGTCCGCAGAGTTGCGCCGCTCTTTCGGCACCAAAGGCACCGGAGTAATGTCCATTGCCTCCCGGGAGGCACTGGACGCCCGCGTGTGCAGGCTGGAAGTTCGAGTTTGAGGCCTCGCCTGGTGAGACGAGGCCTTGTGACCCGACGGCTCTGGAGTCGCCGGGATCTGTTGTCTAGTTGGCGGAGTAGATTCAACTACTGCCACCTTGGGGGCGGGCGCCACAGCCGACGGCTCGCTCGACGCAGGCCGGGCTGGTGGCGGAGGACGGTGCGACGCTGCCCCCTGACGCGCCGCATCCGCATATGTCGTGCCATAGAATGGTGCACATCGTTTCCTGGCTTCCCGGAAAGAGATGTTCTCTCTGACCTTCAATGAAATGATATCTTTCTCTTTTTTCCATGTAGCGCACGATCTCGAGTAGGCTGGGTGGTCACCGCCGCAATTGACACAGCGGGCTGCGGCCTCACAGCCTTCAGAAATGTGGTCTGTGGAAGCACACCTGGCACAAGTTGACTGACCTTTACAAATATGGGAACTATGGCCGTACCTCTGGCACTTAAAGCATCTGCGAGGGTTGGGTACGTATGGACGAACTCTTAGTTTCGTGTAACCTGTTTCAATGGTTTCTGGCAGTTCACTAGATGCAAATGTTATTATAATGTGCTTGGTTGGTTTTTCTGAGTTGTCCCTTCTTATTTTGATTCTCTGTACAGTGATGACATTTTGCTCTTTCCAGCCATCAAGGAGTTCTTGGTCAGTGAGGCTCAAAAGGTCTTCATCTGAAACAACACCGCGAACAGTATTCATGGATCGGTGTGGGGTGATAATTACAGGAATGCTGCCGAAAGACTTTAGGTTGGGAAGGTTTTCGTACTGTTTGCTGTCTCGGAGTTCGAGCAACAGATCGCCACTGGCCATCTTAGTCGCTTTGTATCCTGGTCCTAGCTTTTTCAGACAGTGTTTTTGCTACCAAAAAACGGGGATATTGTTCTTGCTTTTTCTTCTGTGTCTTCTCTGTGAATGACATGGTATTTGGGGAATTGTTCATGGGTCTTTGCAAAGATATTCATTGCTGCTTCGGTCCGCACCCTTTTCAGGGCGCGATCTGGTTTTGGGAGGGATGCGCTCAACATAGCATGTGCATTTTGCTTCGGCAGCGGTGCCAGCCGCCCACCACCGAGCCCAACTAGGGGACGTGGCAGCAAATGTTAAACAAATACTGCCAACGCCAGCTGTACACCGCTACTATAACCAAATATGGTGAACCAAGACTGGCCATCCACACAAGGTTAACCCTAGCCGCCGGGAAAAAGTGGAAGCAGACAGAAAAGAGGAGAGGACAGGAAAGGTTAAAAGTGTGAGAGAAAGACGAAGATGTGGGAAGAGAGATAGGAAAAGGCGACTGCCGATTTCCCCCGGGCGGGTCAATCCGGGGGGTGCCGTCTACGTGAAGCTGGGGCCAAAGGGGTGTGTTGCCTCCGCCGGGGGGCCCTTAAAGGTCCAATCACCCGGCGTCGGCTCAACCCCCAGGATCCCCCTTTTCCCCCGGACACGGCGAAGCCACGCACGGCTAAGCGTGGGGGAGAGAGTCGAAACCCCCCGTTAGCTCGGGTCCGTGGTGTCGCTACGCACCAAACGCCTGCTTGCGCAGACGCCCCTGCGGGGCATTAAACCCGGTCCTGTGCTTTCTGCTGCCAGGTTACACCTGCAAACTTCTTAATCTCATCTGCCCACCTAATTTTCTGTCTCCCCTCACGCGTTTGCCTTCTCTTGGAACCCAGCCAATTACCCTAAATGACCAACAGTTGTCCTGACTACGCGCTACGTGCCCCGGCCCACCTCTATTTCTTCGTATGCACCGAGGGTGCAGCGATGGCGCAGAGGTGGAGCATCAGCCTCTCATGCAAAAGGTGCGTGGTTCGAATCCCGGTGCCGAACAATTCGCAACTGGATTTTAAAAAATAAGAAAGTAATGACCGTGATGATGAAATTCCATAAAAAAAATTGGGGGGACCCTTAAGCTTCGCCTTTAAGAGTTGAACGCGATAGCGATGTCCTGTCCCTAGTGCGTACTTCAACCACTTAGTGAATCCTACGTAATGGGTAGCATGTTTAAAACAGCGAGCAATTATACGCGTGAAACGTCTTCGAACTTCCTCTGCACCCTCTTCTTGGTTGATGCAGCGCACCACGAGATGACGACGACGACGTGTGCGCTGTATCAACCAAGATGAACGCATACCAACTCGCTCAAGCTCCCATTCTAATGCAGTTT